>OZ024892.1:9795200-10086200 GCA_964017195.1 Siderastrea radians | reverse complement strand
GTAGACCTCAGAGATGAACACTTGCAAATTCTGTGCCCTCAATTTTTTTCGTAGCTTACCTAGGTACAATGCACATCGGGAAGTCTAAAATTTGCCTCTGTTAGTCAGTATGTCATTGTGTTGGCTCGTCTTTATCTGCTGTTTTTAGACTTTTTTGTTCTTTGTGGCTGTTTCAGCACCACAGATATTTTGTAAACAAGTATTATATGTGATTTTAATTAATGAAATTATTATGAGAACGTGTTTGCAATGTACAAAAGTTAATTGTATAAGTGAAGGAATTTGTGTTAACGGTATGTTAGTAAAAATAACAGGAAATATGTTTGTTCCGTCGTTGTTATTATTTTTCTTTTTTTGCTTTTCTTCACTGAAGGCTACATCCAGCCTCACCTTGCTGTTAAATTGATGTATAACAAATAAACTGCCTGATTTCTCTAGAGCTTGGCAAGAGAACGTAATACCTATAGATAGTTAGAGAATTAAATGTTGCAACATTTAAAATAAATTTTTTTGTGTATCGTAAGAGTATATATTTAAAGACTTGAAACATGGAGGGAAAAACATGAAACCAAGTCAGCTATCCACAAGTTGTCAATTTGGCTTAGAGTTAACAGGCTTTCATTAAATTTGAAAAAAAAAATTATTGTATTTGAACCATGCCAAAAGCGTACAAATCAAAATATTCGACTTTTAATTGATGGCCAAAAAATCGACCAGGTAAAAGAAACAGTTTTCTTGGGAGTAATCATGGATGAAAATTTAAATTGGAAGCCTGAAATCTCACATGTCCCCAGCAAAGGTTCCAAATCCATACGAATTATTCGTAAATCCATCTTCTATTTATCTACTAAAACTTTACGAACATTATATTTTTCTCTAGTCGATCCATACTTTTTTTTGCAACTTAGTTTGGGCATCTACTTATAGAACTAACCTTATTCATCTTGAGATTCTACAAACGCAAGTGATCAGAACCATAGCTAAAACTTCTTGGGATGCACATACTGATCCAATCTTTAAAAATCTTGGTATTTTAAAATTTCATGATATACACTTAATACAACTAGGCTTATTCATGTACTCCTATCAAAACCAAACTCTGCCTTCAAAATTTCATTGTAAATTTATCTTACAAAATCAAATTCAGTTGTATAATACAAGAAACTCTTATAAATTTCGCTTGCCTTTCTGTCACACTCAAATCAAACAATTTTTCGTCTTTTATCAAGGACCTAAATTTTATAACACCTTAAACACCGACATCGTCAACTCTTCCTCCCCTTTCTCCTTTAAAAAAGCAGTTAAGGCATTTATTTGTAATAATTATTAGTATATTTTTACAAAAATCTGGAAAAAATGATTTATAATGGTCAGCATTTGTAAACTTCCTTAATACTGATTGTTACTTTAATTTCCTTCTGATAATAACTTGTATCCGTCGCTGTAATTTTTATGCCATCTTTGAAAAATTGTAATTGAGGAGGCCTAATTAACATAAGCTTTATAGTTTCCTTTAGGCCTCCTCGCCATTACTTTCTACATTTTTGTATCTTTTTGTAATTGTAATCGTGTAATTTATAATGTGTGGTAAATAAATAAATAATATTAATGATAATAACAATAATAATAATAATGATAATAATAATAATAATAATTTTAGACTGTGCAGAATGTTGACTAGTTTCGCTACGGTGTCCTTTTGGGTAGAATTGTGCTGACTTAGAACTGGAATGCAGCATTATTTCATTAAAGCTGAGCTAGATCAGCTACAAAAAGGTGGGCCATTTCTGTTCCTCATTTAAGGTTCAAAAAGGCTCGTGTGAGCCATATTAATTAACAAAAAGCAAGAGCTGTTTTAACCCTTCCACTGTAGTCTTTTTAGGACTAACCAGATCCGAAGCAGATCCGATATCCGTTGCCATTTTGACCCCTGGAGGTCGATTGAGCCTAAAACAGCCTAAAAAGCTCTTCACTATCGGTTTGAATTTTCCAAAAATGTACTATTCTGGCCATCCTATACGGCTATTTCATCCCTCTAAAAAACCAAAAAAGGCCCCGTTTTTGCCAAAACAGCTCTTCCACTACATACGCTCGAGGCCTAAAATAGGGTTATTCTGCTATGTTGATTGGGGCCAAAGCAGCTCTGCTAAAACAAAGCTAAATCAGCCATCAAAAAGCACTGTATTTTACTCACCGAAACGGCCCCACTTTGGGGGCTGAAAGATCCACTGGATTTACGGTGTTTGTTAACGTTACAAGCCTTCATCGCAAGAATCAGCAGAACCTCAGAGTCTCAGAACAAGTCATTAGAATTCAAATTGTGATGGAAGTACGTGTCTGCTTGCTCTTCTGCTAGTCAAAGTTGTAACCCTGGTAACCGGTGAGCTACCGATTACCAGGGTTACAACTTTCTAGCAGAAGAACAAGTAGAAAAGTACTTCCATCATTAATGGTCAAGTTCAAAGTTAAGTTTTGCAACTAATATCCCAGCACATATTCAGCCAGCAAAAAAAAATCGGATTGGCTGAACTGTGAAATTATTCCCGAATGCTTCCAGCCCTATAGTAATATATTTATCGAATCAGAGGTTGCCGTGTTACGGCCTTAATTTTTAACCCTAGCATTTTAAAACCCTAATGATTTGTCGTTTAAATTCATTCTAAACTGGAGAATGACATCGAACACGAATGGATGAAAGACTCCGTAATATAATGGTTTACGAAAAAGATTCTTTTCTAATAGTAGTTTGATAACTTTGGAGGCTTCAGCTGATAATCGGTGTCCCAACTTCAAGTTAAGTCAGATTTTCATCGAAGACATGCTTATTGTTTGTCTAATACTACTGACCATTTGTAGCTTTCGAGAAGTTAACCTTAAACCTTGGGGTAAGTTATATTCCGTTTTATACTTTAAATTTCCTATATTTCTGACACTAATTTGTTTCCAGTTTTAAGCCGTTTTAACAAGAAAATATAAATTCGAGATATTTGCGCATTTTGCATCCTCTGTTAACTCAATAATATCCGCGTAACTTGAATCGTGTATATCTGTAAAGAAACTGACTTTTACATTTACATTTACTTCCTCGGTTTAAAATTCCAAAAACACACTGACTCTGTAAAATAAAAGATTTTTAAAAATCAAAAGCCAAAATCGATCAATTTCTAATTCAAATTTGTTTCGTAACTCTGTTCGACTGCAATACCATTGTGTGAGGATGTAAGAATTCTTATTTACTTTCATGAATAATAATTACGCATTAATTTCAATCAAATGTACTGAGCAGAAATTTTTCTGTTTTGCTATTTTTATCGCTGCACACTGAATGGTTCTGATAATTTATTTTGTGAATTATTTCCCAAAGTGTGACCTCAAATGGAAGCTATATATTGAATACTACCTCCGTTCACCTGATACTTTTTGTTTCTCGAAATTTCGCTAAAGCTAATTAAAAAGGCGTTAAAAACCTGCGTTCATTTTTTCCTCAAAAGCGCCAAGGATGAAATTGAAACAATCACAGTATCCTCAATAAAAATTACAAAAGGAAACAAATTATTTCCTTAAGTTTCATGCTTTTTCATCATTTTCGTTCCCTGTGCTATGCTAGTAACGTCCATTCCCTGCCGTGGATGTAACATTTTTATGTACCCTCTTTTTGTCAGAGTATCGGTTTGTTGTAAGGCTTATTGTTCGCTCTACCAACTTTACTTTGGACTATGCAAACACAACAAGTTCCTTGTATAAAAGTCAGAAGACAAGGGTGACGAACGAGGTAGGCAATAATTACCAATTATTCCACGAGCGCGCGTTGGACATGAGGTGGTAAACTAACCGTTCAATCCCTAACAGCGACAAAAAGGAGATTTCTCTTAACATTATCCTACTCGTTCAAACATTCAAGTGATGAGAATAAAATTATAAAGAAAGTGATCTCCAATGATACGATGTCTTGACATTCAGACAAATTCTCCTTAGTAGTGCCATAAGAAATGTATGGAGAACAGTAAGGAGAATATGCATTTTTATATCAGGGTTTTAAGGGTTAAACGAAGAGTCGTGTTGCGACGAGTTGGTTATAATCATCTCACATCCAACAATCGCGAATGGAATAATTATTTTATTACATTCTCAAGTAATTGTAATTTGCTACATTCTTAAGTAATTGTTGCTAAATTTTTTGCCATATTTTTGGACAACTGAAAATTTTCCCTTGCGGCAAAAAGTTTGAACGCCGCAGCACTTGAAACGGCATCCAATTTCCTTACAAGGCAAAAAGGAAGGTTATTCGCTAATAACCTGTGTTCGGTCAGCCAAAGGGAAAGCTACAAAATCAATAACCGAGATTGAGAATAATAATGGTCTTTCCACCTCACGAAACAACACGAAATGAAATATTACTGGATGACCCGGCGATTGGCAGAATTAGTTAACAATAATTCAAAGAGCGCGTTTTGCTATAACAGAATATTTTAAATGCTCATCTTTAATGTTCATTTAAGGGCAATAATTTTTGCCAACGAGATATCATGAGTTAGATGGCATGGTGTATAGCTCCACTTTCCCTAAACAAGATGGGTTCTTTTTGAACACTTACTAACACTTGTTATGAGGAATTCCCTACGTTTAATGGGCTTTTCTAAAACGGCACAGTTTTAGGAAATGCTACCATCTTATGTCATTATCTAAAATAACACCTCTTGTGGTAAATGTCCTATGCTAATATTTATTCAGACATAAACTATCATGTTGATGGTGATAATAAATTTCTTGTCGTCAGGTTAAAAGTATGTTGAGTGGTTCTCCTGGCTTTATATCGGCTGAATTTGGAAGATTTGGGTAAATACATTTTTGACCTAATGATGTAATTTTGTTAAAGTGATTTTCTACCTCTGCGGCCATAGACTTAAAATTTAAAAATTTTAATTTACAATTTAATTAAAAATTTTAGATTATTTTCTCGATTGTCGTGTTACTTCTTTCTTGCATTGTCGTTGTTTTTTAGTTCTTGCTTAATTGTTTTGTTAGTTTGTTACGTCTTTCTCTCTTCAAACTAAGCAACCCTTGGGCCAAATAATCTTGGTTTTTACTTCTTCGGTGTGTGACCAAATCCTGTGATGTAATTATTTATATAAAGCCTACTGAGCAGTAATACATGCGGATATGTTTATTCTTTGAACAAACCTGGGAACCTATCAGGGGCACCCAACGGTCCGTTTCGGCGAATATCTGCTCGGAACGCTTAAAATCGCCTGATAGTTTCGAATTTAATTGCAGTGAAAGCGAGATATTTCTTGGACTTTCGTAACAAGAAGACGTTTTGGTTCCTATTGTTTTCGAAGGGACAAACATGTCGTTTGAGTGCAAAATAAGGTCAGATAGCATTTTCGGAGAGCCATCATCAGCTGGGAAATTCAGCGGATAGGATTCTGTTCCTAAAATTTTCTGCGGCCTACATTTTCAGCTAAAAAATCCGAACAGATCAATCTGTATTAGCTTACACAAATACGCCTTTAAAAAGCTACGAAACAATCTAAGAAAGCAGAAAATGATATCTTGAGTATTTTGCTAAAATTTTCTCGTTGGGTGCCCCTGACCTATGGATGTAATACTTAAGGATGATCATTCAAATGAAAGCTATCGAGTAGTACTGCTGGTACTGGTAATATACACTGTAAAAATTGACTAGTTAAAATGACTATTTAAAATGGTCGTAACTAATAACAATGGTCATTTTAACTATTTTAAACAGTTAAATTTGTCAACTAAATAAAATAGTTAATGTAACATTTAACTACAGGTTGTTTTAACCATTGAGATTAGTTGTGATAACTATACTTCTCTTATTAGTCTAAACGACCAAACTAATTAGTCGTGGTACATATGACTCACTAGTTGGTGAAGTATAACGTATTTAACTCGCCACAGGAGCATTCGGCTCGCTATTAAAACTCAAATATTAAAAAATAAATAGTAGCTAAAGTAACAGAGCATTTGATAAGTATGAAATCTAATTGTCGGAAATAAACAAACTTTCTTGTTTTAGTGACAGATTTTTTAGTAAATCCGACAGTCGAATGCTAGTGATTGTGGCTAATAATTCATAGGCCGTTGACTGATTCATATCGTTTGATCCCTCATCACAGGAGCAGAAACTATTGTAACTGTTCAATGACTGGTTAAAATTACTCTTATTAAATCAGTCAATATAACCAATTAAGAGTGGATGTGACTAATCACAGCAGTCATTTTGCAAAAGGTAAAAACATCAGCTAAAGACAAGTTGAATGAAAAGATGTTCGATTTACTATGTTGCTCACAATACAACAAAACAAAATGACCCGTAAAGGAAGCTAAGGTTGTTTCTACTTAAGCTATCAGTTAAGATAAACTCAACTAATAGGATTAGTTATTGCATGCCGGGTAGAAACTAACGTGACTTTTACTGACCCACAGGAAATAAGGTACACGTTATCGGCTCAATCGCCGCTGGTTCCGCCGAGCAAGGTTGTTTGAAGCTTTTCTTTATTTTGCAGCCACAACTTCTAAACCAAAAGGCGTTTAGACCTTTTAAAAAAAACGTTGGCTTCTTTCAGTGACGTTTGGATTTTGAATAACTCATTGCTCAAAGCGATACTGTATCGTTCAATTATGCAAGGAATCCGCCTACCCGCCGCAAGTATTTGCAGTTATCTACCGCAAGTATTTGCGGTATGACAGATTCTGTCCTAGATCTCGCCTTTTGTAAACACTACAGCCAATCATAATAGAGGAATTTAAATCCTATTATTTTTTGACCAATCAGTGAATAATATCTAACAAAGCCTTAAACAATTATAGTTCCATTCAAATTCAGTCCACTTTCAGTCACTGAACCTGAAATCATGTTTGCGTCTTTCAGTCGGGCATGGATTTTTTCGCTCTAGTTCAGAGGCATGGACAATTCTCACAGCAGTGGTTGTTTCTTTATATTGACTACATGCCAGTTGCTTTCTTTGGAATCAGTTGGGGAGCTACAGGAGATCATGGCGAAGAATTCGAGACAGGCATGCGCAGTGACGATCGACACTTAGAAAATTTTCGCGTATTATTTTGTAGAGAGTTTAAGTGAGAATTATAAGAAAAATCGAAATATCTTGCATCAAACCGTCCGTGTGTCTTAGTTTCCATCTCGCTCGACTAGTAGTGATGTTATTGTAATTGAATTTCATAAAATCCCTACCTTAGAGGTTGATTCCGTTGCGGTTTTCGAGTAAACAAGAAGCATAGATTCACATAAGAGGCAAGTATGGCGGCCCTGTCAGGAAGGTCATATGTTGTCTCCATGAATAGGTGCTGTTCGCAACATAATTTACCGTAGACTCGAGTTTCCATCTTTAACGATGAGTTAAATTGGCGTACTTTTCGGTGGAAATGCCTCCAATATATGGCGATTTGCATCGACTGCGGTATCCAGAAGGAAATTTTGCCATTTTTCGCTTTCCTCGTAAAGGGAATAAGCGAGTCATAGAGGCAGATCTTAAAACAACGTTCCTCGTTTGAGCGGTACTAAAAATGTGTTTTCCTTGACGCCATCTTGCTCAAAACAGGCTTTGTAACCTACCCTTTAAAGCCCAGACTCTCGCGGAAAAAAGGCGCGAATATTCTAATTCTTCTAATTGTAAACACAGTTCTGGTATTGCTGTCGGGTTGTCTGTTGTTTAGGGACGGTAAAACTTAAAATGTCTGACAAAGCTCCAAGTCGAGAAGAAATTCAGTTTTTAATGAATGGGGATGCACATAGGAATAAATTACAGTACGTTTTAGATCAAGCGGTAGCTGGTGACCAAGTTGTACACATCCTGCAGATCAGAAATAGAGTGTTGGTTGAGTGGGAAAACTTAAAGTTCCCTGACTGCGAGAAAAATTATGTTGAGCTATTGAACAACTTTGTTGGCAATAGAATGGCCAAATACAAGACCAACTCCGAGCGGTTGCTGCCCAGAATGAAAGTTGCATGCTGCAAGGCAAAGAAAAAACTACAGGAACTCCAGAGGAGAGGGTCTAAGAAAAACAGAGAGACATTCCTCAATTCCTGGACAAAACTCTCGATTCTGAGAAGTGACGTTATGACTGTGGGTGATTTGGAAGAGGAAAACAGGAGATTGCAGCAAAAAGCTCAGGAACTAGAGGACAAAATTGAACATTTGAATTATGAAATTGAAGAGTGGAAGAAAAAGTTTGACAACCTGGAAAAGGAGAAAGAGAGATTATACCAGGAAATGATAGAGGAAGTTGAACGGGAGAAAATCAGTGCAAAGGAAGAAATGAAAGTGATGGAAAAGACGAATGAAGCCATGATAAAGTACATCAGAAAACTTGAAAGAAATGCGGAGATGCACCTAAGGCCTTCTATAAAAGACATCACCAACTTATCAAAGAGACAGATAGACAGACGGTTGCAGGAACTCGGAACAAGGGCCCAGAAAGCTCTTTGGTTTGCAAAAACGTTTGGCTTAGAGCCAGAGGTTCTGCGACTTTCAGATAGTGAAGGGCATGCACATTCTATCGACTTAAAATCAAAGCAAAGTTCTCCTTTCCCTTCCCCATCTGAAAGCCTGTTAGTGGCTCAGAGCCAAATTCCTCCAGATTCACCTCCTCAAACCAGTCAATCAACTCCTGATTCAACCATCTCCACGAGCGAAGAGGCTGATTTACATACACCTCAAAAGGAAACGGGCAAAAACAAACAATATGAAACTCTGTCTGAAGCTGACAAGGAAAAGGTTGAGAGTGTTCTGTACCTCATGGACAAATTTTCAGTGGGTGATGCCTTCATACATGAGCTAAGTATGGCAGTGGATGGCATACCAAAATCATACCTGATAAGGCAGTGTCGGAACAAGCTCAATAGTGCCTGCTCTATAATGTCAACCCCTGGAGATGCACCTGGTGCTCAAGTGTCTTTCAAAGAAGCCCTTGTCAACAAGCTTAATATACTGGCAAGTATTGATTCATTATCCATCATGCAATATCTGTAAGAAAAGCTGAATTCTCGGCCACTATATCCTAAGTAATTCATGTTTATTTGTCATGTGCAGAAAGAAGATGGAAAACTTCCTGACAAACACACCATCAAAATAAAGATTAGCGGTGATGGAGCAAGAATGACAAAGCTTACCAACTATGTCATTTTGAGCTTTTGCATCCTGAATGGATCAGAGGATGTTCTCTCTGCCAAAGGTGACTTCATGACAAATTTATTAATGAGAATCACTCTAATAACAAATGCGCTTAGGCTAGGCTTTTTAGTTTCTCATCTTAAACAGGTTGCTATGTTTTGTTTCTTTCAGCTACAAACACCATAGCAGTTATGAGCGGTTCTGAATCGTATGAGTCACTCAAAATTAGTTTTGCTGATGCATGGAAGGAAATCAATGGCATAGTTACTGATGGAGAAGTGGAGCTAAAGCCTGGAGAAAAAGTACCAGTGGAAGTGTTTTTGGGTGGAGACTACAAGGTATGCACAATTAAGATCCCTGTATTTATGCACTTGTAAATTCAGACAAATGGTAATCAGATGTCTACAATTACAGTCTTGGACTCTCTTTGTTTACATGAAAATTTGCCCTCTCCTCCTTACAGTTCCTTCTTCTTGTCAGTGGTAGAAGTGCAGCAAATTCCAATTATGCCTGTATCTGGTGCAAGATACACAAAAACGAAAGGTAATGAATAAAATCAAAAACCATGTAGCAGTAGCTATGAGAGGGAATGTGCTATTTTTTCACCCAACTCACAACTGTAGCATGAGTGCAAGAACACAAAGCACCACACACCACACAGTCCAACATTACACTGTGTTCATTAAAAGTAGATTGTGATGTTAATCAGCCTTTGTTATTTTGTTTTAGGTGGGATATGTCCAAACCTGACACACACTACCACAGTGAACCCTTGCGCCTTACCCTAGCTCAAGTAAAACAATATGTTGAGAATGGAAAAAAAGAATTTTGCTGTATCAATCCACCTCTGCTAAATATTCCCTTAGACCACATTGTGCTGGATGAGTTACATCTTCTTTTAAGAATTACAGATGTACTAATGGACAATCTAATTGAAGATGCCATGGAACGAGACGACAAGGAGCATATACAAATGACACAGAGGAGGGAAAAGCTTGAGCGGGGGAAACATCTCCGAAAATTGGCAGAGACCATTAATAGCTGTGGAGTGACTTTCAATGTATGGGAGAAGAAAAATGCTGATGGGAAAGGTTCTGGGACAGTGGACTGGACAAGCCTGATGGGCGATGAAAAGCGGAAGCTTCTGAAGCTGTTGCCGGATAAATTGGCAGAGCAAACTGATGGGATCCATCAGGATACAGCATCCATTGTCATAAAAATCTGGAGGGTACTACTATAAGCCAATATATACAAACATTGTTGATTTGTTTATATGTTGATTTGTATATATATTCCAGATAAAATATACCAAAAATCGCTGATTTGTGTTGACATCTCTCACACTTTCTACTAGGACTTTGGAAATTTATATTTCAATACCATTTCCTCCTGGACTCCAAATGGAAGCAACAGCTGTGGTAAACAAGTACGAAACATTTATTTATTTGTTTATTTATTAACAATTCTTTCACAGGGGTGTCCAATTCAGCAGAGCTGTTTTAAATGGAACCCTGCAATAGGATGGCTTTAAGGGATACAGAACATATTACAATAACAAAATATAAATGCAAAATCCTGTTACAATATGATGTACACTGTAAATCACTGGCATTTAAAATATTGACAACAATGCTTAATTTAGTGAATCTGTTTTCAATTTATTTCAGGTGAGGGAATGGATCAAACTTTTTCTTAGTATTTCTGGACAGAGGAAGGGGTACCGCAATGCCAGTGTGACCCCATACATGCATGCAGCGGCCTACCACCTTCAATATGTCCTTGATGAGTTCAGGAATGCCAAGCAGTTCAGTGGGCAAGGTCAGTGAAATAATTTTATCATCTATTATGCTATCTAGAAATAATTCACTTCAAAATCCTGATGTCCTGGTGTGACACAATGGGACAATAGAATTTTCATATAATTCTCAGACCATCTTATCAAATAATTTGATCATCTATTATGCTATCTAGAAATAGTTCACTTCAAAATCCTGATGTCCTGGTGTGACACAATGGGACAATAGAATCTTCATATAATTCTCAAACCATGTTATCAACAAAAACTCTACTACATATTTTCCCACCTCTTTTAGGTGTTGAGAAGAACAATGATGTTGCACGAAGCGTTGTCCTCAGAAAATCAAACAATTGGGATACTCCAGCTGATGTTCTTAGATGTGAACACAGACTGCAAGCATTAAGTAAACGGGAGAGGACAAAGAGGAAATACAACAAACAAGACGAGAACTTTTGGGCTAGTGCTAAGAGGGATATATGCAAACGAAAGAAGCTTGAAAGTGTCAGCAACAAAAAAGAAGCTGTTCAGATTTCCCCAGCCAGTACACCTAAAACAAGCAGGTGCCAGAGGAAAAAACGAAAAGCTAAGCCTGGCAGAAAAAAAAATTAATCAAAAGCTATTGAGACTATGTACATACAAGTATTTTATCTTTTTTTTTTCAGTTGCACCTCTTGCAAGCAACAACCAAGCCAAGGATAGGGGGTTGCTTGTGATATTTAGAATATTCAAAATTGAAAACAAATATAATTCTCCTTCATATCAAATGTAAATAATATTAGTTGTTTTTACTCCAAGCCACCTGAAACTTTAACAAATTGAAAGGATAGTTTTTCAGTGTAGGCTCTAGGAGCCTCTTTTAAATTTCCCTCTTTGTCCTTGATAAATTTTTTGGGGGACCAAGATATAAAGTGACGCAGTTTGACTGGATAGCATGCTTTCAAACCTTGTCCATGCATGTCACAAAGTTTGTCCCAGCCAGGGGGGAAATATTTTCTGGAAAAATGACTGCTGTCTAGTGAAACCCAGCTTCTTTGTTCTTTTCCTTTTCCTTTAAATAAAAATTTAAAAACATCACCTCTAAAGTCAATAGTTACAGCACCACGTTGCTTATTTTTTAAATAACATTCAAAATTAACCCTCAGTCGGGAAACTTCATTGAGAATAGTCTCTTCCCTTGGTTGGGGCTTGTTGAAATAACTGCAAGACAAGATAAACATATTGTTTACAATCTACATTTAAAGGTAACAACTTCCAATTGAAGTTTTAGATCGAGGTTAAATGTTCACTGCTGTCTGATCACTTACAAGTAGGCAGTTTAGTGCCTTTAATTTTAGCCAAAACCTTTCAGTAGTTAAAATGATGCCATAAATAAAGAGGAATTATAATACTCAAATTAAGTCTTATCTACGATCAATTCCCACATTCTCCTGGGTAATGTGATACATTTTGTCTTATAACCAGAAGAGAATTTTGCTGTTGATCAGACTGGTTGTTTTTACCAACATAATAAGTTTTTTCGATAAGTTGAGTTTGCATGTTAATGAGAACCTAGGAAGCCTCACAAAATGTATATAAAGTGAAATAAATCAGCGACATTTGCTGTTTTACACTGCACAGATGTGATATTAAGCTTAAGCTTATATGTTGATCCACTCACTCGATACATTCCCTTGTGATATTGCTGTGCGGTTCCCACGAAGACTCATAAGGAGAGTATCCCTGCCAATGCACCAAATATTCCATTTCCTTTCAATAAGACAGGATAATCAGTTTGTTAGAAAATAAACCCGTAAACTCGACACGCGTCTAGGAACTGAAGCTCTTACCTCGTCCTTCGCTTTCCTCGTTGCGATGAGTCTTTCAACACCAAAATATTCACCACTAAAAAGACTTTTTCTTCTGAGTTTTGTTTTATGTACAGCAGCCGTTGAAAAGTTGTCGAGATCTCTGTAAAAATTCTTACTGTGTGCGTATCTCGTCCTTCTGGTCGCCACTGTCGCCATTCCGATAAGCGAACAGACGAGCCGAGAGATAAAAATTCCTCCCACCATGGCAACGGTGAACCAATAGGAGGTCACAGCGGAGGAATCATTGATTGACGGATTATAAACCCTTGAAAATAAGACCGCCCACCTATGTCTCGAATTCTTCGCCATGTGGAATGAATCAAACGAAGATCACTTCTTGCCGATATATCGATGTTGTTCAGTCTCCCACATTTGCTCGAGCTTATATTTTCCACTTCTTGTTTTATTTTATTTTTACGGCAAGTACAACTTAACACAACGGCGGGCCGTATTTCTCCGTAAGCCGTGAAGAAAATTCTCCCCTAGACGACCTTCATGCTGTCGCGGCGCCAGGCCATCGCCGGTTAGGTCGTGGTAAGTAAATTGCCGTTTATTTCAAATATATAAGCAAAGTAGCTTATTTGAGCTATTTTCATTTTTACGTTTTAATCATTATGAGACTATCAAAGCTATCAATATTTACGGAGTTATGACTGTTTTATGTGCAACAATGTTTTAATTCGTGCCGTTGAAACGCAGTGCATAAACTTCCCGCCAAAACTTTGGTGAGCTGTGATCTGAATATCTGAATTTTTTGTGCTTCTAAAACTAGCCTACATATATGCATGAACGTTTCCAGTAACACTTACGCTTTTTATGTGCGGGATCTATGAGAGATATAGTTTTGTGCCGTTATTGCGATGACAATTTCCCGCTTAAACGGTCACTTATTTCATAAAAGATATGAATGTTCTTTGTTATATCTGAATTAATTATATTTGTTCCCGCCCGTCAAATAATTATTTCCGGCGACTTCAAGCGACTCGCTCGTCTATTAGCAACGGAAGTGGGTGCATAAAGCTGTCAGTCATTTGAAAATAATTTCCAAAATGATTTGCCGTTTTTGATCAAATTATAGTATAAGCTAGAACCAGTAAAGGAAAGTTCACTTCTGTAACCCGAAGGCCGTAGTTTTGTCAAGGCAAGATCTGTGCTTGCCTTCTGACAATTTCCTGGCTGAGGTTGTCTGTAAATGGCAGCCTTGCTTGGGCTTTATTCGTGGTGATTAGAAGTTGATACTTCTCCTTCCGATCAAATGCCGCAATTATCAATTCAAAGCCAACGTACATGCAAATGGCTTCTTTACATTTTCCGCACTAAAAGTCTTGGAAATTGCTTTTCAGTGGCCACTCAGGTTTAATAGATTGTTTATTACTATATTTTGCGTGCTGTTTGAGTATCGTGACTGAACTGAACTATCTAGAAAATCCATTCAGTTGTTACAAGGGAAATCTGCCAAACATTTTGCAGTTGGATAGCTAGACAATAAGAAAGGAGAAAATCGCTTAAAATGTTTTCTTCCAAAACGTTAATATTTTATTGTTTTATTTGAAGATACTTTCGTTAGAATTTGTCGTTTTTGATCAAATTATAATATAAACTGAAACCAGTTAAGGGAAGTTCACTTCTGTAACCGGGAGGCCGTAGTTTTGTCAAGGCAAGATCTGTGCTTGCCTTCTGACAATTTCCTGGCTGAGGTTGTCTGTAATGGCAGCCTTGCTTGGGCTTTTTTCCTGGTGATTAGAAGTTGATACTTTTCCTACCGAACCAATGCTGCAATTATCAGTTCAAACCTAAGGTACATGCAATTGGCTTCTTCACATTTTCCAAACTAAAAGTCTAGGAAATTGCTTTTCATTGGCCACTCAGGTCTATTACTATATTTTGCGTACTGTTTGGGTATCGCGACTGAACTGAATTGTCTAGAAAATTCATTCAGCTGTTTTTAAGCTCTTGTTACAAAGGAAATCTGTCAGACATTTTTCAGTTGGATAGCTTGAAGTCTTGGAAATTGCTTACCATTGGCCTCTCAGGTTTCAAAAAGTGCTAAATATCATGTTTAGCGTGCTGTTTGAGTATCGTGGCTGAACTGAATTGTCTCAAAAAGTACTTTATTATCGGTAATTTCCATCAGGCTTGATGATCTTAAAATGCGTGTCATTTCCAAGTCACCTCAGAAGAAAACCTTGTAGTGTGTACGGTTATCAGACTTTCCAGGAGACTGAAGGCTGCCTGTGGGCCATTATAAAATTCAGTACGTGAACTACACGATTAAAGGACTGAATTTTTAAAATGTGATAAGGGTTGAGACAGAGAAACTGAACTCCAGCAGTCTGAAGCCGTAGTTTTGTCAAGGCAAGATTTAATTGCTTGCCTACTGACAATTTCCTTGCTGAGGTTGTCACTTTGGCAGCCTTGCTTGGGCTGTAGTCTGCCTGTGAGTTCTTGCTTTCTTGATTGACCTAGCTCACATTTTTTACAGTTACTTAAATTCTGTCTACTATGTACCAAATTCAAATTTAATTTATCGGTTCAAATAATGTCTTGCCCTCAGTGACTCACAAAGCTTTAAGCAGCAACACCGTCTGAAATTAACCTGCAGGCGACAAGTTCAGTCCCCCAGGTCCCCCAGGTCCCCCAGAGGTGGAAAAAAATAAAAGAAAAAGTAGATAAAGAATGAACTGTTTAAATCGAAAAAAAAAACGTTTTGGAAAACCAGTTCGGCTAAAGCAGTCAACGAGAAAATAATATTTGAGCCTGAGGATAACATGTAAAGACGACCAAGGAATTTGCGTATGGATATTTTTGCAAATGGTAGTAGACAAAGGAAGATAACAACAGTGGGCTTGTTTCTTCTGCCATGCAGCAGTAATTTTAAGGAAGTAGATGTATAGATATTCCAAGAAGCAAGATTATGTGACCAAAAGCTTGCTAGAGGTTGAAAGTGACATGATTTTGGGAAAGGGTGCATTTGGAAGATGTGTCAAATGTAGGGTAAAGGGTAAAATTTCTTGAACAAACAATACTTTGCGAGGTCCAACCTTATCAACGGAGTAGAAGCAATGCTAAGTCTCATTCTTCATTCTAGTTTGCCTCTGCCTATCAAGACCTTCATGGAGCGAGATCCTATTTTAACCCAGTTTATTGGTTTAGTCAGGAAAGTTTAGCCTTGGACAACTGTTCCAGGAGGCTAAAATCCATAACGTGGTCAGAATAGGATAATTCAGTTATATTATTCACAAGTACCTTGTAATGCAACGCAGATTGGCTAATTCTAAAGAAAGCTTTAGTTTTGCATGAATAACTAGTTATCATGAATCATTATTATTAATATTTCTCAGTAATAATTACATTTCAATCATTGTTTTCAGAAATGGAAAAACGTATCTTGGCTGCTACTGACATGGCGCAAATTCTTCTTCTTCTTCAGAAAAAGACTATAAAAGAACATTACCAGTTACAACCACCAGCAACGGCCAGTTATACGTTTTAGAGAACGCTGAATAAAGATGTGCATTTAACCAAAACTATTTGTCATCCTGATCTATTTTAAAGGGTCATTTTAACTTGCTGAAATGGTCAAGTCAACTGATCATATAAAGGTTAAAATAACAGTTTTGGTTAACCCAATATTTTTAGTTAAAATAACAAAAAGTAACTAAAAAAAATGGGTTGCCTCAGATGCATCCCGGGTACTTTTATAAATAGTAGATTTAACCAATTTGAATGGTCAATAACCGAATGAATTGAGTTACTTTCACTAAAGATATTGGTTATTGCAACTAAAAATAAACGGGTTAAACCAACTAATTCTAATAGTTAAAACAACAAAAATGTCAGAGGCAAAACGACTAAACAGAAAAGGCAAAATAACCTTGTCGGTGGTTATTATAACTAATGATAATTGGTTATTTCAAACCAAACAACCTGGTTATTTTAACTATTTAAAACTGGTCAAACTGACTAAAAAAAGGTAGTTGTCTCAGATGCATTTCACAACTATTTTAATTGGTTAATCTAACTAGTCAATTTTTACAGTGTATAGATTTAGCAAAACCTAAAAGCGGAGGCCCCCTTTTTGTTTCGTTTGTTTGTTTGTGTTTTTGCTGGCAGTTATTAATTTGCGAAAATACTCTCATTCAAGTCGTCGAATTAAAAACAAAAAAAAACAAAAACAAAAACAAAAGAAAAAAATTCTCACTCTCGCTGAGAATAGAACCCGGGTCGTCGGCGTATGAAGCCGGATATTGGTCCACATTTTTAATACTATCTCTTTTTTCGTGACAAGCTGCCTATCAGCATGAAAATGCTGGTGTTTTTGCTAGCAAAATGTGTTCGGAACGCCGTAAAAATCACGGTTGTGGACGTAATATATCAAACACGAGAAAGAGTGTTTCATCAGGATATCCAAACACCGAGGAGTGGGTTGAAAAAACGAGGCGCAGCCGAGTTTTTTTAACCGACTTCGAGGTGTTTGGATACCTGATGAAACACTCTTTCGAGTTTTTGATATGGCTTCTCAAACCATTCATAATTCTTGGAGAAATTCAAAGCAGAAGTTCGCAAAACTGTATGCTAATTAAGATCCGGTTTCCAAACCACCGTCACGGTAGTGATTTCCTTTGTTTTCTCTTTATGAATTATTAATGAGTTTGAGAAAGGAAAAACCAAAAAGCACTAGCTCTGCTATATTTGGCGTCGAAACCGCTGCGAAAAGCTACGAACTCAAGCGGTGTGCCGACCGAGTTCGAACAGAACCGACAAGGCAAATTGGAACTTTTCGCCTGAACTTTATCGCCGAATTTTTTCGCCTAAATTGAACTTTTCCCCTTCCACCAAAAGACAACTAAGCATTCTTTTGAACTTTTTTTCCCATTAACAAATTTGTTTTTGACTTTTGTTGTCTTTGCTTGTTTTGCTACAACGCGGGTCAACATGCGATTTCGCGCCAAAAACACATGGGATTCAGCACAGGGTTATATCCAGTGTATGGAGTGTATTGGTGACCCTGTGGTGCGGACGGACGGACGGACGAACGTACGGACGGTCACGTGACTATTACGTCACTACCAAAATTTCTTGGCTTGATAGGTTACCAAATTTCCTTAGCAATGGAGCTCTCCTGACGCGCTAGCGCGCTGGCTCCGCTATTATGCCTGTACAAGGTGTTTCTCACTTTTCATTACATAAATACACGATGGTTTACTCTTCAGCATTTCTACCAGTCCTAAAGTGTGACCATTCAAATGAAAGCCATTTTTGTGCTTTTTGTGTTGTAATGCATGTTTTAAAAACTTGCAAAATAACAATAACTTAATAACTTTTTCAACATAGTTAAAACTATTGTAGTTAAATAATAGTTTATGGTTTAATAAATAATAGTTTGAAGTTAAATAATAGTTTACACTTTAAAAGTTAAAACTATTATGCTTTAAAAACCTTTCCCCCCTTTTCTTAAATTTTTGCACTCTTGGGTTAACGTTTTTTCTCTATCTTTCTCTTTCTTAGTCCTCAGCCACTGCCGTCTCACACGAAGGCCTCTCTTATGGTGGAAATGATTATTGCTCACGAGAAGAACTACATGAACAAACTGCTACAGAAACTTAAGAAGGAATATGTGAATCCCAACTTGATGTTTGATCCTCTCTATTTTGAAACGCATCATCCTTGTGAGTTGGATCTTAGTTTATGTTCAACTCCCAATACGGTGAAAGGGACAGTGGACTGGGGTGACCCGAGAGAACAGGACAGGGATCGAAAAAAGTGGGGGCAAAAAGCGGGATAAATAGAGAGAGAAGTCAATATATTGTACAATATGTTACAACAGAAAAACGTGGAAGATGTGAAAGCTAACAGTAAAGGCGAAAGGAAGCGGGAACTCAAGTTGAGATAACATCGTGCACCCACCCCCCCCCCCTCCCCAGTCCTAGCCCCCACCCATACTTTCCTACAATTAATTTAATTATCCATAGGTACTCTCCTATTTATCTAAGGGTAATTGAAACATTTACAAACATTGCAAACATTTAGACGAAAAGGAAAACGAAAACTTAGAAAAGGATAAGGGTTCAAGCCTGAGCGTACGCCCTATCCAAACCCGAGGGACATTCTTTAAAACCAAGTTCAATGCAAGTCATCGTCTCATTTCTTCTGAAGCAACATCCGGGTGTCGATAAGAAACCACCACAAGTAAAAAAGTGTGTGCTAAGCTAATTGCTGCTAAATTTAGTAGGCCGAAATTCTTTGGGACCAGTTCAATAAAAATTTATTGAGGTTCAACAAATGTTTCGAAATTTGACACGCTTGGAGACAAAGTTAAGGTGAAACTAAAAGGTAACCGCATACACCTGTTGACAACAATTTCCACGATGGAGGAATTCTAACTAAGAAGTTGTACAGTTGTCTGGATGGATTTAAAAAATGCTGTAAGGGTGATCGTATCTTTATGCTTTAAGACTTTTTTTTTTCTTTAGCTACAGTGTCTCTAGTTAGTGGTTATTTTACTGGTGTCACAGCTTTACACGTATCCTCAAATCATATTACAATATCTTATCTTAATTCACAGTTAACGACACATGTCTTCCGCCAATTGTGAAAATTCTGAACCTCAACAAGACGTTAGATCAAGCTAAAGAGCTCTTTACAACGGATCGGATATTTTTTCGCGCCCATGTTACCCACTCACCTTGCAGCCAAGCCCTTCAAGGTAAAAAGTCTTGGGAGATATCTAAATCTGAGATTGGTTCGGAAGCATTTGGAAGGTTTCTTTCTCGACCAAAGCTCCACCACAGTGAGGAAATCCAGTTGGGCCAACATAAATCCAAAGACAGCTACTTCTACGTCAGTTATGTGTTGAGAGACAAAGTGGACAACAGGGTTGTAGCTTATGACTATGGCTATTTTTTACTTCTTGGCCCCCCTCCAATTGCAAACATTACAGGCGTTACCAGAGCTATTAAAGGGCAAGGAATTGTGATTTTAGATGCATCAGCTGCCCTCCGCTCTAAAGGTCACATAGCGAGACTGAAATTCAGGTGGTTTTGTCGAAGGAAAGGGGAACTTTTCTCTAACGACGACTCGCACTTTGTCGATGGCCCAAATGACAATTCTAACACTTCAGGTGGTTGCTATGGATACGGTCCAGGAAGGCTACGCGGTCATAAGAGACATCTAAGAGTGGACGTAGACAAGATGGCGGAAGGTCAGACGTATGTATTCACAGTTGAAGTTGAGCTGCATTCAAAAACATCAACTGATGACCATTATTTGACAGTTATGCTACCGACCAACTTTACAGTAAGGTGGGTGGAAAAGTCTCCTTTAGCAGTTAAGGCGCATTATTGGTGCATTATGCAGTCATGAGATTCTTGTCAACATCATTGTTCTCCAAGCTTTAAAATTTAAACCAAATAATCAATTCCCATTCAGTGACAAAAAATAACTCTAATTTATGACAAACATACCCTGATCTGGTCGAGCACATTACTAAAATATTGATTAAATACGTATTACAGTAAAGCAGAAAGTGAAAAATATGGTTCTGCTTTGGTTGAAACTCGCGGCCCAGGGAATATCATGGGTTCTACTGGCCCCTTTGGGGGGGGGGGGGGTGTGAGTGTTATTTGCAAGAGAACTTGAAAAGTTATTTTGATTGGCCTTTTATATCCCCCAGTATCACTATCCTGCCACACTTTAAGAGGGGATGTCCACTAACATCAAGCGAGTGGTGGCACATGATGAAAAATAAAATTCCCTCATAAATTTTCCACGACTACCCTATGGTAATCTAAGAAACGTGGTGGAATTTTTTTCTTGAAATCTTTTTTAAAGCCCGAAAAAAATATGTAGCACGTTTAGGCCCCACGTGTCCTGTAAACACGCGAAATAAACGTGTATCATACCTTCTCGTAGACTTCGCTCTGTTTGATTCGCATCCCAGAAAACCCCATTTTAAGCGTGGAAGTTTGCTTTTGAAGTGTGTGTGAAGTAATTGAGTCCTGTTTTAGATCTGTGAATTAATTTTCAAGGTCATGGCGAGCTGCTGAAAATAACTAAAATTCGCTTGCTCAAAATTCATAATTTGGCACAGTTTTTCAAGAGAAAGTTTCCCTCCCCGGTTAAAAACCAAATCACTTGAAATTCAGAATTCTTAAAAGACGAAATATCATTCTAATTTTAAGTTTAAAAATTAGTTTCGGGCTTTTTATCAGCGCCGAGTACAAACGCTCTCAAAATCCCAATAATCATAGCATAACCTGTCAACCAGTACAAACAATAGGCTCGTCCCTCCGACCGAATAGCCGAAAACTTGGTATTTTTTTCTTGTTTCCCTTGGCATTTGGATGAAAAGTACAGGACAAAGGTCATTTCTAGCTCACCTTGAATAAGATTTTGTCTAAATGCCAGGTTTTGTCAAGTTTTAGGTGTATTGTCCCAGGGCCATCTTTACGCGGGGAATCGACCGTTATCTCCTGGTATCTCCAGATTGACTTTCAACTAATGAATAACGACTCCGCCATCACATTCACATCCCTTATCGAATGGCAAATGAACTTTTAAAATCTCTTAGTCTTAATTCCCTGAAGAAACTAAACAACTTTGCAGTGATCTCCACATTCATCTCAGAAACCGCACTGTTATTATGGTCTGATTTAAATAAAATTTGTCTGTCACGCAACGGGTTCTGGTCCAGTCACAGCCACAGGATAGGTTTCGGTGATGGGATTGCAAAAATGGGAAAAAATCGAAAGATTAGGACATCTGAAATAGCTTAAGCTATGAAAGAAATTCTACAAGATAGAAGGCGATATAAATAGTGATGGCGTTTGTTTCAGCAACTCGATCGACCGGAATGACCGTTTTCATCCCAGATGCCGGACTACCTCAACGTAAAAACAAACCGCAGAGATAGCTGAATTTTTCCATGATTTAAACTAATGCATATCGAAGGTTAACAAAGAAGGCATCCATTTGTTTTTTACAAGATCCCTGATATTTTTAAGTTCACTTTTGGATGTTACTAAAACGGGGAATGGGGAATGGGGAATGGGGAATGGGGAATGGGGAATGGGGAATGGGGAATGGGGAATGGGGAATGGGGAATGGGGAATGGGGAATGGGGAATGGGGAATGGGGAATGGGGAATGGGGAATGGGGAATGGGGAATGGGGAATGGGGAATGGGGAATGGGGAATGGGGAATGGGAAATGGAAAATGGAAAATAGGGAATGGGGAATGGGGAATGGGGAATAGTGGTCAGCGGTAATACCTAAAAAAGTAAGTTTGAGTCTGCGCAGTACGGCAAAGAGACGAGGACTGCACGTGGTAAGCGAAAGATGGAAGGTAAGAATGTTTATCTGTCAGTTTTTCCTGAGTTTTTGGAATTACTGAGTTTCTGTTCATGAAAATTAACCAAAAATATTGATTTGCAGGTAATGAGAGTGACAATAGTGTTAAGGATCACGAGGGTATCGTTATCGACGGGTTGGTGTAAAAAGATTCGTATCACTTTGAGTAACCGTCGCTTCGAGTGTAACTTAAATGTTCCTTGTATTTTGATGTTTTAGCGACGAACCAGTGACAGAGGATGATTCTATGTTTGCAACTGGCGAAAATGAATCTTTGTTTAAGGTACGATAACGTAGAACACGGCTTGAAAATTTAAACCGAACGCTGCTTAACTGTTAGCACTTGCCATCGAATTTTGAATTGACTTGAATGGCGTTCATATTTGAGTTACAATCTAGATTCATTTATGGTTTACAGAAAGAACTGAGTGAAGTGACTGCAATATTAAGCTGTTCTTCAATTAAAAAGAAAATACCCCAGAGAAGGAGCATGGAGAATAGCTCAATATTCTAGTCACTTCACACAGTTCTTTCTGCAAACCACCGATAAATGAATCTAGATTGTAACGACTCTGTAACTCAAATATGAACGCCATTAAATTAAAATCAATTCAAAATTCGATGGCAAGTGCTAAAAACAATTCAGCGCGGTCAGTTTAAATTTTCAAGGCGTATTCTGCGTTTTCATACCTTAAACAACGATTCATTCTTGCCATTTGTAAACATATAATCATTTTCTGTCGCTGCTTCGTCGCTAAAGCGTCAAAATACACAGAACATTTACTCTTAGTTTTGATAATAACACTCGAAGCGACTGTACTCAAAGTGATACGAATCTTTTATTTACACCAACCTGTCGATAAACGATATAAACCTCGTGATCCATAACATTGTCGTCACTCACATTACCTGCAGATCAACAGTTTTGGTTAATTTTGATAAACAGAAACTCAATAATTCCAAAAACTCGGGAAAAACTGACAGATAAATATTCTTACCTTCCATCTTTTGCTTACCACATCCAGTCCTCGTCTCTTTGCCGTACGGCGCAAACTCCAACTTATTTTTTAGACATTACCGCTGACCACTATTTCTCATTCCCCATTCCCCATTCCCCATTCCCGTTTTAGTAACATCCGTTCACTTTTCCCTATAACTGTGAGTTTTCAATGCGTGCTACAACTGTGTTTGTTTACTCACAGTCCGTCCTTCTGTTTGGTGTCAAGTTACACCGCCGAAGTTATGCCTGAAATCTAGTAAAATAGAGTGATGCTACATATGATGGGACTATTCACCACACAATTCTGGCCTGTGCAAAACAAGTTACAGATTATGTAGATGTACATTTTGTGACGCTTTGGCGAGAGGAAAAAAAATTGTCACGTGTTCACTAGAAAGTATTAGCTTCCGAGTCTAAAAATAGCAAACATTAATGCCTTTTTTTTACATCTTACTGCAGAGTTCGACTTTTTAATACGCGAATATTCCCTAGCGTTAGCGCATTTTAGGATATTTTTCCCACAGCCTAATTAATTTCACGGTGAAGGATTTCAGTATTATTTGCAAGCCATCAGTGTTGCAACGAAGAAGGCGCCTCGAGAACCTGCCATTTGCGAAAATCAAACACTTGTTGGAAATCAGGCGTGTGAGAATTTCAGGTGCGACATTATTGGAAACTAGACAAAATGTCTTAAGTGCAGATCGGCTGTGAGTAAATGTTCAAAAACTGATAATTTTCGCCAGATTTAACACACACTAGTTGTAGAGCGCTTACTCTATATTTCGCCATTGTAAAAGGATAGGGTTCTTTGGAGTTCTCGCATTCGGGAGCCCTGTCACCGAGTACAAAAGCCAATCAAACCATAATCTCCCTTGGCTACGAATAAAGGTCACATATTCTTTTTAGAAACTAGTTGCAGGCGTTTACGCCTCTTACAAGCGATATGAACGAGTAGTTGCTGTTCCAGTTGCAAAAAAAAAAGACTTTTCGGGTCACACTTACAGTGTTGGAATCAGCGATATCCACTCAGAAGTTGAGCTTCGTTGATTTTCTTTCAGCACGCGCAATAGTATATTCTAACTAGTATTCTAAACATGGAGCATTTGCCCAGCCCATTGCTCTTCTCTGGGAATTGGCTAGCGCAAAGGGAGTAATTGACGTTGGTCATGTTGAGTTCTACCAGGGCTGTCTAAGTATGCCTCGAACGGGAAAAGCATCCAGACCGTGGAATTGGCAAGTCGGAGTCCAAAGCTATTTTGCAACATATCGGCGTCTTCGTTCCAGTGGGCTCTGGTAAGTACACCTTTTTCTCATACCCACTTTCGTGCATTTCTCGCTGTGATGGCAGACGTCATTTAATAAGCAGATTAACACCGCCATACCAGCAGTCAGCTTCCGGCAAGACAACGCTGGCTGCTATCACTGCAGGGCCTGCAGGGGCAACATAGTTTGCGCAGGAGTGCTAGGAG
The DNA here is from genome assembly GCA_964017195.1 of Siderastrea radians. NCBI lineage: Eukaryota > Metazoa > Cnidaria > Anthozoa > Scleractinia > Rhizangiidae > Siderastrea > Siderastrea radians. The sequence goes on along the minus strand of OZ024892.1, from coordinate 10,061,581 downwards.
CAGAGCTGGGCGTGGTGTTCAAAATCCTGGCTCCCTTCCCTCCATGGAGAGTCTACGACCGCAAGGCCGGCGGAGACATTATCCTCCCAAACTCCGGACACGATATCAGGATCCCGGTGGAGAACCATCCTTAAGTGTCACCCTGTGCGCGTCCATTACAAGCCCTTTACAAGCACTTGGAAGATCGATGGTGTGAGCACACTCTCGAATATACAGTTTTCCAAAGAAGGAATCCGTCCTTGTATGAAGAGCATATGGTGTGGTGTTGGACCTATAAAACTAATATATGCGCTGAAATCTAAGGCCCTGTCATCAGATGTTCTTACTTTCATAGCGGTGCTCTAAGCGACACCGAGCTCGTTCTCCTCAACCGTGAAAAGACGAAGAAATATCGCACAACCAACTGTCACCTGACAAACAAGGGGGCTAGTTTCTAGAGAAACTGTGGTGCTGCGTCGGTGGGGAAGCGAAACACAAAACTTTGGATTTATCAACTAAGTTAATAAGGTAAATAGAGCCACCGTGAAGAGATTGAAAGCTGACGTTTCGAGCGTTAGCCATTTGTAACAAGGATGGAAGAGTCCTGAACATTAGGACTCCTTGTCATGAAGAGTTTCAACATCAGTTGAGTTTCATATTCAACATTATTTTGAGTTTCATGTATAAAGTTGTAATCCGCTAGGTTTGCCATAAAATGGTTTCATAAGCTTATAAAGAACGTAAAGGACGGTTCCGGCACCCCTGGTCACACCCCCTGGTTTGGGCTTGAGTAAACTCAACATACATTTTTACTTTCTTACTCCTGTCTTGATCAAGTTTTGAAGACCAATACATAGAGACCTAATAATAATTTCTTTTTCAAAGCCCTAGTAACAGGCAAGGCGGGCCGTTGGCAACGCTTCACTGTGTCTAATGATAATGATAAATATATAATCGGTCCTTGGGTCCACAGGTTTTCAAAGTTCTCATTGCTTTGTTTCCGTTTTTTGTTTGTTTGTTTTTGATTGCTTGTTTTGTTGTTGTTGTTGTTGCTTCCTGTGCATTTCCCCCTCCAAATCACTTTTCCCAAGGTCAAACCTGACGTCAGGTAAAATCAAGTACGTGACATTTTGTTGCGTGACTCAAACTAAACAGGCTTGTGAGCTTTCGACAAGAAATTATGGTTTCGAAAATTAATATTGCAACGAATACAGAAAAGACGTCTTATAGGAGAAAACTGTTTTGAAGTTCAAATAAGGCAAAATCATTTTATTTCTGAAGGTTCTTGATTTAAACAAAAGGAGGCGTGATGGAAATAAGTCATTTGGGTTCATTGCCAGTATGCTATGCTTCAGTGATGTTGGTGACCCCAGGAAGTCAAGATGGTTATTATGAAAGAGTACGAGAACCCGATATTTATATTAGACAATACCATATTCAGGTGAGCTAGACATTACCTTTCCGCTGTGGATTACAACCGAATACCAAACAAAACAGAGGAAATGTCCACATTTTCGGTTATTTGGTCGGAGGTTTTTGTGCCAATTGTTGACGTGTTAATGTTGTAATTATCGGGATTTTGAGAGCGTTTGTACTCGGCGCTGAAAAAAAGCCCGAAACTAATTTTTAAACCTGGTTTAAGAACGGCATTTCCTTTTTCAAGAATTCTGAATTTCAAGTGATTCGGTGTTTTACCGGGGAGGGAAACTTTCTCGTGAAAAACTGTGCCAAATTGAGAATCTGAGCAAGCGAATTTCAGTGGTTTTCAGCAGCCTGCCATGTCCTTGAAAATTAATCCAAAAAAGGATAATTTGACTCAAATTACTTGTTAACTCTTCAACAGCAATTTTCTAAGCTCAAAACAGGATTTTTCCATGACGCGAATTAAACAGAGTGAAGTTTACGAGAAGGTATGATACGCGTTTATTCGGGGTGTTTGTAGAGACACGTAGTGCAGTAACGGTTTTTTAATTTTCTGGAGGTGGAAAAATATTTTCTCAACAAAAAAATGCCACCACGTTTCTAGAGCTGCCATATGGTATCTCTGGGCGAAAAACGGAGGATTTTGATTTTTCATCATGTGCCACATATTTTCGATTTCGCTCGGTCTTTGTGGACATTGCCTCTTAACCTCTTAAGCCACAATAGTGACAAGCATCTAATTTCTCCTTACAGTATCATTACTTAATCAAACATACGGGTCATGAGAATTAAGAAAATGATCCTCAAATATAAAATGACTTGATGTTTAAGGAAATTCTCCCAACAAGTACCATATAGGAAGTATCTGGAGAACAGTGAGGAGAACAAGCATGTTGAAATTAGCGCTTAATGAAAGGAAAAAAAAACAAACAAGTATACTTAAAAGCTGAGTGAGGTTTTGCAGTTAAGTGTGAAACAGCCAACTGTAACTGTGCAAAACAGCTCTCTAAGTAATGTGCATGATTTTTTGGGCTATTGGAAAGAAGAAATACAATTCTTAGCCTATATATGTTAATTCGGGATCGATTTTGCTGCATTTGTTTTAATCCCTCCAGATGCGCGTTCAATTGTTACCCTAAGGCCAACATCAACAAGCGAACGGTCATCGAGTCTAATTGTTCAGGTCCACTCTGTGAAAGGGTCACAAGGTATCAATGGTTCTTACACAAGACTTACTCTACAAACCCAGATGCCAGTTGGACTGCGGTTAAACATTTACGGGCAAAAACACTTACAAAGCTCAGTGGACCAAACTTTGTTCTGAAAGGCAACGAACAAGGACATTCCTTAGAGCCGAGAGCCATATACAAAGTGACGGTCTTTGCTTTTATAGGCAAGGAAAAAGTTAAAGAAGACCATGTAATATTCAAAACCAATTCCCCTCCGTTTACTTATGATAATGGAGGATGCAGTGCATCGCCTTCTGACGGATTAACCTTACAAACAAGTTTCTTGGTGAATTGTTCGAAATGGCACGACACTGATTTGCCCTTAACGTACACTTTCAGGTGAGATATTTCAGTGAATGTAATATATCATAAGCGTAATGACTGATAGAAGAAGTGCCTGAAAAAATTTTATGATGTTCAGTGGAGAGTAGCTAGAGCGGCGCCGGAACAGAATCATTGTAGCCGTAGTCTGCTAAAGGAGCTGAATAACCATTTGGTGTACTAGTCAGAACTTTAACACTTCACAATAAATAGTTGTAAGGGCAGTACGTTTTGCATTACTTTAAAAGCTTTCTGTGTCTCGCTGTTGATTTTCCAAGAAAATAGCTAATTGTTGAGCAAGCACGCGTGCAATCTTACAAAACTGACGGCTACTTAAGCTGTTTTTTTTTTCACTAACGATGGCCCGTAAACTAAAAGTAAGTACAGACAGGTTAAGGAGCCGACTAAACGGTTTCAACATTTGCTTCTTCATTAAATCGTTCAAGATTTTAAAATGTCTAGGGCCATGTTGGTCCAAGACTTCTTTTGAATGAAATTCGCATCACCTTTCGCTGCTTACGCTGTACCGCAGTCTCTGAAATTACCTCTGACCACGTTATAACTAGGCGGCCCACTAACAGATAAACAAACAACTGAGACAAACGGAAAGTCCATGTCACGACAGGAATAGGTGTGCTGCCTTGCTTTGGCTCGGCTGCAAGGAAACAGCACTTTCAAAACTTTTTTTCGTTTCTAGCTACAACTCTACAAAAGGCAAGGTTATCATCAAAAGGGGCTCGACCCTCCCCGCCCTGAAAACAATTCTCCCTCAAGGACTCCAGGATGACGACTACAACGTCACTATACAAGTGGAAATTGTAGACGCTCTTGGGGCTGCGAGTTCTGACATACTTGTTGTCAAGGTGAGATATAAAAGTGAACTAAATTAAGCCCAAGCTGTGAACCTTATTTGACACAGGATGCAACTTTCTTCGGCTTTCGAAGCGCAAGTTGATGATACCGGCCCAGGGGCCCTGGGTCCCTGTACCGGCCCAATGCATATGATGTGCTTACTATGCTGGCACGACTCTTCAATCCTGGATAGGGAACCAGCGGACTTCAGCATATGAAATGTCAAGGGAGTCACTCATCAGGATGAACCAGCTGGGATTGAATAGAGATGAAGGATACTATCTGTCAGCGGTCTACTATCACGTCGTGTAGTGCGTTCCGAAGTGGTCACTTTAAGAGTGAGCCTGGAAACACGAAAATCATTCCAGCTGAAGACGTTCACGTGATTGACCAAAGCTCCGAGTTCCAAGTTTTGTCGTTCTCTAAAGAAGTATTGTTTATCGAACATGCAGTAGTTCACCTAATTTCTTTTATTTCTCTCATGATAGGTCAGACCTCTTTCCAACTCTCACATGCTTGGAGAGATTGTATACGGACCTGACAGTCCCCTGGAGAAGTCTTTGAGACAAGGTGATGTGGGACAAGCAGCTGTAACAGCAGCTTTCGTACTTAGCACCCTTGATAATGGTGAAATGGCAGCTGAGGACAAAAATAAGGTACGTGGTCCATCAAATTGTAAAAACAACTTCCTCAGGATACCCAACGCCAACTTTCGAAATAGGGAAGCTATTTGCTCGCATTTTTAGTACCATACTAAAATAGAACTTAAAGTGTGGACTGAAATGTAACCTAGCTACTCTACATCAACAACCAATCTTTTTAGCAAGTATAATAGAACTTAACTTGAACTTTACACCCGCTAACTATAGTGACCACTGTTTTGGCAGAACCCTAGCTTATGCAGCAAAGGGGAAATTAACCAGTTTTTAACTTCTGTCAATCCTTTCACCCGGCATTAAAAGAAAAAAGTTTCAATCAGTAGCAAAGTCTTCTCAGGTACATGAGGTAAAAACACTATCCCTAATACACAATTAATTTCTTAGACTTCGAAACTTGATAAATCTGATTTTCCTAAACAAATCGTAGTGCTAGTTCTTCAAGAAACGTGGTTATTCCGACTCTGTTGTATGACACCGACACATCTAACCACCTCAACCAGCACTTGCATATGAGAGTTTGGGCTTTTATGAAGAGCTGTAACACTAAAGAAAAATTTATCTTTCTGATCAGCACCTCTAATCCCCATGAAATAAATGACCATTTCTTATTCAGCTAATTCCGTCACCATGCCTCCCCCCCATTAGGCTATCCCCTGCCCTCATATATACCAAACACAACCCACAATTCTTCAATTCGCTCTGACGAAGAGCTAATGCTCGAGACGTCAGCTTTTGGATCTCTTTATAGTAGCCAATTTACGATATTTCACTCCCTACCGATGCAGCAACACTGTCTGTTTCTTTATCATAGTGGTAAACTGGTAGCAATTTGTCTCCCTTTTTGAAGTTTGTCCAGTTGGCTAAAACTTGTGTGTCACAGTTTCGTAACGATTGTGCCATGATTAAAAAGGTGAAAAAGATACCTTTAGTTTTGCCTTGACATAAATCAATGTATATGTTTTTGACTTGACATTTTTATTTAAGGTCAAAGACGACTTGTTAGGAAAACTTGGAAACACGGAAGTACAAAATATGCAGGAAGTTGAGCAGCTGTCATCGTTTGTTACCCTAGCAACGGATGAAAGAGAGGATATGTCTACCTCGTCTCTGGTAAGAAAAAATCGGATAGCATTTGGTTCCCCGCTGAAGGACACACTCATATGCAACAGATCTCCTCTAACATGAACCTCAGTCGCGTTCCCTGTCACATACAAAGACCACGTTTGTAACCTCCTATTAGCGGATGCTGCTACCCCAATCTGGTCCTAAGTGTGTCCATTGGGGGGGGGGGAGGGTGTGTGTGGGGGGGGGGGGGGTATGCTTACATGATGAAACATCTCGAAGTTAATTCCCCCGATTTAGGCAGTAGCTTGTTTTCCCCCATCATTCATATGCATGTTTATGTTTTCGATGATATTGATGATGTTGCTTATTTACTTATCCATCCATCCAACCACCCCCCCCCCCCCCTCGCATCCTTTTATCCATTCATCCCTCCTTCCTTGCTTCCTTCCTTCATTTAGTTATTAAGGTAAAGAAGAGCAAAAGCTGACGATTAAAACCGACGTTTCAAAGCCATCATGACGCCATTGTCACGGTAACTACAATATTCTGCGAGTATAAGAGGCGACGTCAGCTAAAATTAGCATTATGAATAGCGCGAAATTTAAGTTACGCAAATACTTTAGCGCGCATCAGTGGCGTCATAATGACTCCGAAACGTCAGTTTTTATTGTTAGTTTTTGCTTCTCTTTGCTTTACTAAACCGTTCTTGAAAAGAATATTTTGTTATTATTTACTTACATTCATATTTATTTCTTGTTATTTAATATCTAACTATCGTTTGTGCTTTTATCAATCCCATTATCAAAGGACAACACCATTCAGCTTTTAGGATCCATGACGGAATTTCTATGGAGACACGTTGATAACAGCAGTCGTGACAGGGACGTCGTCCAAAGAGTGGGCAGAAGCGTTTTCCAGGGATTCTCTAACGCAATCAGAGTCTCTACTTCAAACAAAGCTACCACAAACGGAAGTAGATTTAAGAAGGTAACTGTTTATAAAATGCGTGGCCTTGCGTTAATTTTCTTTTTTTTGTTGTTGATGCAATTATTGCAGATCATGGGCCAAAGTAATGAAAGTAAACACATATTACGTGACATCCATTCAGGTTTAATATACACCCAGTCACATGAACTTAACCCACCTATTTAACCAACCCCAATTAAGCCTCATTTACGTGGATTACAGTTGTAGTTGATACAAGGCAAGCGCTAAAAATTACACAATGTTGTATGCGGTATACCAGAGCTATAAATGCTCGTTTAGTTAAGAGCGCCTGTCTGTAAAAATCAGACAAAATCAAAATTCCGCGGCAAGGGTGGAAAATTCGATTTCTTTCATATTTTGATGTTAGATAGGTTAGGGTATAACTAAAATTACTGGATACTTTTTTTGGCAAAATATCCTTTTATTTCCTAGAAAAATGCAAATAACGAACTTCCGTTAAAATCGCCATTTGAAGCAGTAAATTATGACATCAATTTGAGGCGTTCGCGTGCAAAAACAAATCCCTCTGTCGTCTTTTAAACACTCAATTTTACTTTTGCAATCTGTCAAGAGCTTCAAAACTGATTTTGGTAGAAACTGCGTTGTTCTTTGTGTTTGAAATAATTTAATTTTGAAAGAATACATTTCTCATCACGAAAAGTACTTCGTGAATTAAATTATTTTTCACCATGTGCTAAACCTTCAAATCGATTCAGCTTCTGGCTGTTGAATTAAGAAAAGATGTTCTCAGGATTGCTGAAAAAATTTCTCTGGGCAAATGATTGAGAGCGACGCGAGAGCTTTTCAAAGTTCGTTAAAATGCAGGTTATTTGACCCTTCTTGGAACATTCCATTCGCGAGTCACGCACATGTTTTAATGTGTTTCGACCCCGGGGTTTCGACCCATATTGATCGAAAACGTCAAACAGAAAAACAGTTCGAAATGCTCTTACCTCATTTGCTGTAGAGGACAGGTCCAGAGGCCATTTCCGAGTGACTCGCTTGCCGTTCGACGTATTTTGGTCCTGTCGATGACGTCCAATGAACACCGCCAACTGGGTCAGTGTATTGTAAACGGTCAAACAGCTCAACAACAACCTTTCTTGCAAAACGTTCGACATCTTTCTACACTGTGACATCTTACTCAACGGTTCAGTTGCTGGTCAGTGTTGCTTAGTTGGCAAGACACAAAAAGGTTTTTATCACTACATGCCGCCGCTAACGTGGCCAGAGTTCCCGGCAGAGTTCTATCTAGAGCCGCGTCACGCAATGCAAATCATCGGAATGGACATTTTACTAGAGGGTAGGGGAAGGGCAAAATCTGCTCTGATTCTTTTTAAACGGCTCAGGTTTCGAGAAATGTGAGGAACTAGTAATGGATCAAAAATACGAAACAAAATTAGTGCTACATTTAGGCAGCTCAACCTCCCGTGCCAATGCAGAAAAAGTAGTCACCCCTCGGCGTGAGTTGTAGGCATGCAAATAACAATGTTCGAACACGAAAATTAGCTAAAAAGGGTACGTGTACTAGCTTAAGTTAAAAACCTCTTCAAAACGTCGAGTCCAGAACATTAAAATGGTTTTTGTCAGGGAAACAGCAATGTGACTAACTAGTTTGTGCTTATTGTTTTGGCTTAGAGGGGGGACCTCGGACTTTTTTTTTTCACAAATCATACATATTTACATACGTGAATTGCTTCGTTACAGAGAAGACGGTTGTTGTTGGTTCCATTTTCTTGTCGTCGGAATTTGTGGTAACAACACCAGACGAATCAAAAGCTTGAAAACAATTGTTCCTTTCCTTTCATGCACCAAGAATACATAGGCCCGTAGAAGGGGGAGGGGCAGAGGGGGGGAGGGGGGAGCTGAGAGCCCCAGAAGTCTTGGAAGTTGAAAAAACATTACAATAAATGAGCCAAAATATATATAATTAAAACGAACTAATGTGCAACGAATAGTCTTAAATGCTGATGCTAAAAGTTTCTTTTATAATTTTACAACCTTTAACAGGGTTTGACATCTGTTGAGTCTCTAGCCACCGGGCAAGTGGGCTTCAAAAATCTACTAGCCCACCGCACATTTCAGTGGCCCAGGTTCCTTACCAATGTCTTACTTCACCCGTATCACCTTGACCCTGGCAGTATAGCTTTACTGTGAAGGACCTTAATGCCTTTAATAGCTAAGCGACTGCTGTGTATTTTCTGCAAGCTTTAAGCTCATGATGTTGTTTTAAAACAAGTCTAAGAAACAAAACTATTTTTATCTTAACAATTGAGTGATAAAAGTTACGTAAACGTTTACGAGAGTTAGATAAAACAGGTCCGAAATTCGTAGCTTGGCTGTCGAAATGTATCAATGTTAACAAACCTTGTAACTGTAAGGGTACTTTTTTAAAACTGATGCTATAAATCTGGTGGATGTTGCCAACAACTTTGTCGGCGAAAAAGCAAACAGGAATCAGCTTTTTGGCAAATTGTCAACGAACGATGTCCCCAAAAAGGTGTCGTTTTTGACGAAATCAACACAAACTGTGGCATTGTGAACAGAGTTAGTATCTATGTGAGTGTGTATTTTGAGGGGAGGGGGAGGGTTTGACTAGGCCAATTTGCTCGCAGCATTTATGTCAGCCTTGGTACTGGCCTGATACCACAAGTTACAAGTCAGTTTTTACAACGAACGCTTGAATACAATGACGATATGTCCCAGCCATCGTGCAAAACTTGGAATAGTGTCGAGCAGAAGCTGCAGCACAAGAGGCCGGGTCCCGGGTCACGGTAAGGAAAAGGAGAGTGGCCAAAAAGTGAAAGAGGACTGGGGAAAAAGGGATCTAAAGTTGTCTTACGCGAGACTGGTTCGCTTGCAAAAGTTGGATCAGGTGAGTTTTATATTCGCTTGTAGTCTATCCGAATATTAGCCAGGTTATCGATGGAAGCCTCACTCTTCTCTTCGTCCTCATTAAGGTGTATGTAGAACGTGAAAGAGGTAACAGACGTTTAAGGCCAAGATGCGTGACGTATTTCTGTTATGATATCCTCATATCCATTATGATAAGTATGCTGGCTGCTGTGAGAGATCTCGCTCACTGGGAACCTGTCTCAGCAAGATTCGTAAACAGAAATTCAGGAACAGAATCTCATTTTTGTTACCATGGTTACGTGCCATATTTCGCAGTCTTCAAACAGCACTGGCGTGCTGTTAGAAGCCCTACTCATTAGTCAGGACACACTAATGTAGACTATGTCAAACAGCTGACAAGAGAGCACAGTTAAAAACTTCGATCGCACCCATTTGTTATAAAGAGAGAACCCTTCCTTCCAAAACTCCATCCAACCCTTTAACAGCGAGCTGACTTTCACTCCTGATATAACTCTGCCTTGTACCGGTCCTGTGCCAGCTGAGAACCAGCAGACTGACACCAATGATTATAGGTAGAATAGCCGCTCGTCAATCAACAAAAGGGAGCCCCTTGTAGTTATAGGTTTTCCCCGTATTAAAGTTGGGTCTAGTTAATAATAGCGCCACTTCTGTTCCACCGCTCAGCTGTAAGCTTGTACAACGGTTAGAATTGCGTTTCAGACTACTAGGGTAGCAATTATACCATTTTTAATGGCTGTAACAACACTGGTAATATGTAAGAAAGACACACAACGCCATTAAAACCACGAATAATCCCTGCAATTAACACTGTATGTTATTTTACTTCACCTCAAAGGTTTTGCCCTTCCCCTACCCCCTAAAATGCCTTTGATACGCATTGCGTGACAAACCAAATACGCACGCGACGCCATGAACGTTTGGTCCCAATTTAGCAGTCAAATCTGATAATGCTTTTGTGCACTGAAAACTGAGCAACACTCGTATTAAATCAACTGAACCGTTGAGTAAGATGCCGTAGTGCAGAAAGACGTCGAACGTTTTACAAGAAAAGATGGTGTCGTTGAGCTGTTCGACCGTTTACAATTAAGTTGACCCAGTTGGCGGTGTTCATTCGGTTCAGTTGGACGTCATCAGCAGGACCAAAATACGACGAACGGCAACAGAATCACACGAAAATGGCCTCTGGACCTGTCCTCTACAGCAAATGAGGTTAGAGCGTTTCGAAGTGTTTTTCTGTTTGACGTTTTCGATCTCATATGGGCCGAAACACATTAAAATATGTGCGTGACTCGCGAATGGAATGTTGCCAGGAAGGGTAAAAAAACCTGCATTTTAACGAACTTTGAAAAGCTCTCGCGTCGCTCTCAATCATTTGCCCAAAGAAATTTTTGCAGCAATCCTGAGAACATCTTTTCTTAATTCAACAGCCAGAAGCTGAATCGATTTGAAGGTTTAGCACATGGTGAAAAATAATTTAAATCACAAAGTACTTTTCCTGATAAGAAATGTATACTTTCAAAATTAAATTATTTCAAACACAAAGAACAACGCAGTTTCTACCAAAATCATCTTTGAAGCTCTTGAGGGATTGCAAAAGTAGAGTTGGGTGTTTTAAAGACGACAGAGGGATTTGTTTTTGCACGCGAACCCCTCAAATTGTTGTCATAATTTACTGCTTCAAATGGCGCTTTTAACGAAAGTTCGTTATTTGCATTTTTCTAGGAAATAAGAGGATATTTTGGCAAAAAAAGTATCCAGTGATTTTAGTTATACCCTAATCTATCTAACATCAAAATATGAAAGAAATCGTATTTTCCACCCTTGCCGTGTTATGTTTGATTTTTACAGACAAGCGCTCTTACATGCGGGCTTTTAAGAGTGCCTCATTTTCACTTCTTAAAGTGTTAGTTACCCATTAGTCGCACAGAAGTAGCAAACAATATATCAATACGCAAATGTATGTGAAAAGCATATATTACAACGTTTTTTCAATTAGGTGTATATCATTTGCGTATTGATATATTGTTTGCTACTTCTGTGCGACTAATGGGAAGCATTAGTCGGGGAAGCATTTTCTGGGAAGCGGGAAAACTTGCTTCTGTTCTCAGACACCGTAAAGATTATATTAGCACAGCATATTCAAATCTACTTCAAGACCTTCTTAGGAATGAAATATCTTGAATATCAAAGTATGGAACTGAGTGCAAGCTTGGGGTCTTTCTTCAGGTACCGGAGTACATTGTCCTTCTTTTGTTTGCGAGACATTGTAATTTGGTTCTATTTTGGAGTTGAATTGTTTTACGTCTTTTGTTTCTTTTGTTTTACGTCATTCGTTCCCCGGTACTCACAGAAGGAACCCAAGCTTGTCAGTGCTGTCTTCCCAGAACACCATTGTGACATGAGGGACTTAGGCCATGAAAAAAAATTGGCAGCATGCATTCATTAAACGCGTTATTTTACGCGAGTCATTTCTGTCAGCAACGTAGAGAATTATATCAACACGTGCGATCGGTATGTGTCCTTGCGGTTACTTAACAGCATGACGTACATTAAGATTACGAGAAAAGTGATCACGCCGTGAAGCAAAATTATTACAGGAAAGAACGAGTGCAGTCAGCGCAAGTGCGTGAATTTTCTGGTAAGTTTGTCTGTTTTTCGGGTAACCTCGTTTTGGCTCTTTCGAATTCCAGCAACACAAAGGGGTTTAGGTCGCACGACTTGTCACCATACGCCAGGAAACGAAACCTAAAACAAGACCAGAGAAGTATTCAGTCTTGTCACGCCATTTGTAATGATGTGGAGCGACATGTGTTCGTCGTTTCGGTTTTATGGTATCTTTTCTTTGCTAGACCACTATAGTCCTTTGTGACAATTAAAACCGGCTGATGCATGCAATTGCGATTTTAGTATATTTTCCTGGTCAGGCTGTAAAAAGAGAATTTTAATTTTGTGTGAGAATTATCTGGCGGGCATTTATTTCAACATAACGTAAACCTGCAAATTCTCCTCGTTGCCTCTTCGAAAACTGAAAGTTCATAGTTGTCTTTACTAGGTTGCGTTGCGGATTTGCATGTAGGTCGAGCAAGAACCCAACATTGATCAATTTTTAAGGCTACTGACTTTTATGTGAAGAATTATATGTTAAAGGACGCATGGGACGTGGTGGCGCTTTCACGACTCCAATTATAATTTATTCGAGCTACATACCCAACGACTGCTTCAGGGAAAATCGATTGTAGAGTGAGCTAAACATCACCTGCGGGTCTCCGCGTCAATCTTGTTTAATATTTAACTTTCAAGGGAAAAAATACCCGCTCTTCACTGCCAGCGAGCAGGACTTTAAATCAATAAAAATCCCAGCCAGCATCAATTTTGAAGTTTGTCAACGAGCCAGCAAAATTAAAATCGCCAGAAAAAGAAATATCAAGCCAGCGGTAGAGGAAATATTTCCAGTTTGCCAGCAAGTGATCATGTATACTATTTCTTAGCCAGCCAGAGAACTTTTGAAGTAAACTTTGCGAAAATGACTGCAATTGGGGAGGGGGGGAGTGCGCAACATCACTTTTTGGGGGGGGGAGGGGGTGCGAATTTAATATAACGGTATATTTATTTATGAGCTATACTCTTCGTTGACTGCAACGTTTTTATTTATTTATTTATTATTTTTTGGAGAGTTTACAATCGTTGAAAAGCTAAAAGTGCACTACCCAACGTGAAATACATGTAGTTTATCCAGTAAAAATTCAATTTTTATAGCAACGGTGTAAACGGAAGAATTTTTTACTCACGTGAACATTGAACACAGAAAAATGTGCTTCAAACAATAATTTTGCCTAAATTCATTTAACATTAAACAAACAGAGTTTCTGTACATTTCACAGATTACACTGCATATCCCATAACAATAAACAAACAAACAAACAAACACACAAACAAAGGTAAAACAAAAAGATTGGTACTCACAGTTTTCAAGTAGTCCGCCAGAGGTCCAAGCTGCACACTGCAAATTCTCATAACCCCTCCAAAAAGTGTCGGGTAAAAAGCTGTAATTCAGTTTCAAGTTAAACGATGGTGTAGGAATCACAATTATACAAATGCAAGGCCGTTAGAACCTGAAGTTTTATACACTGCACATTTACAAGGAGAAAGAAGGACTAAGGCAGATTCATTTGACGAACCTCGGATTTAGTTGGCCAGCGTATGTCGTGATTATCAGTTCCTGATTACCAGGAATTTCAGCAAATAAATCAATATCAAAAGAAAAATAATTAGTTAAGTGCAACCTTAACAAGTTCAATCAACTAGACGTAGTAAATCGATAAAAACAAACTCGACAGCAGACGTCAGTACTGAGCTGCAAAGTTTCGAAACAAAAGCCATCGTCAGATGTCGTAAGACATTCACCGTAAAAGATTCGCGACAGAACTGCCGCAAAGATTCACAGCAAAAGCTATTGTCAGTTGTCGTAAGGCATTCATCGTAAAAGATTTGCGACAAAACTGCCGCAAAGATTCGCAGCAAAAGCCATTGTCAGTTGTCGTAAGGCATTCACCGTAAAAGATTTGCGTCAGAACTGCCGCAAAGACTCGCAGCAAAAGCCATTGCCAGTTGTCGTAAGGCATTCACCTTAAAAGATTTGCGACAGAACTGCCGCAAAGACTCGCAGCAAAAGCCATTGCCAGTTGTCGTAAGGCATTCACCTTAAAAGATTTGCGACAGAACTGCCGCACAGATTCGCAGCAAAAGCCACTGTCAGTTGTCGTAAGGCATTCACCGTTAAAGATTCGCGACAGAACTGCCGCAAAGATTCGATGCAAAAGCCATTGTCAGTTGTCGTAAGGCATTCGCCGTAAAAGATTCGCAACAGAATTGCCGCAAAGATTCGCAGTAAAAGCCATTGTCAGTTGTCTAAGGCATTCATCGTAAAAGATTCGCGTCAGAGCTGCCACAAAGTTTTGCAGCAAAAGCCAGTGTCAGTGGTCATAAGGCATTCACCGTAAAAGCTTTGCGACAGAACAGCCGCAAAGATTCGCAGCAAAAGCCATTGTCAGTTGTCGTAGGGCATTCATCGTAAAAGATTAGCGACAGAACTGCCGCAAAGATTCGCAGCAAAAGCCACTGTCAGTTGTCGTAAGGCATTCACCGTAAAAGATTCGCGACAGAACTGCCGCAAAGATTCGCAGCAAAAGCCATTGTCAGTTGTCGTAAGGCATTCACCACAAAAGATTCGCGACAGAACTGCCGCAAAGATTCGCAGCAAAAGCCACTGTCAGTTGTCGTAAGGCATTCACCGTTAAAGATTCGCGACAGAACTGCCGCAAAGATTCGATGCAAAAGCCATTGTCAGTTGTCGTAAGGCATTCACCGTAAAAGATTCGCGACAGAACTGCCGCAAAGATTCGCAGTATAAAAGCCATTGTCAGTTGTCTAAGGCATTCATCGTAAAAGATTCGCGTCAGAGCTGCCACAAAGTTTTGCAGCAAAAGCCAGTGTCAGTGGTCATAAGGCATTCACCGTAAAAGATTTGCGACAGAACTGCCGCAAAGATTCGCAGCAAAAGCCATTGTCAGTTGTCGTAGGGCATTCATCGTAAAAGATTCGCGACAGACCTGCCGCAAAGATTCGCAGCAAAAGCCACTGTCAGTTGTCGTAAGGCATTCACCGTAAAAGATTCGCGACAGAACTGCCGCAAAGATTCGCAGCAAAAGCCATTGTCAGTTATCGTAAGGCATTCACCATAAAAGATTCGCGACAGAACTGCCGCAAAGATTCGCAGCAAAAGCCATTGCCAGTTGTCGTAAGGCAATCACCGCAGAGTATTCATGACAGCGTAAAAAGGCAAAATGTTTAAGGCTACATCGGTCATTTTAGAAAATGTGTCTAAATGGAGTACTTTTAAAAGTATCGTTTAAAACCCATCAAATTTGCTACTTATTCACTCAAATGCCTTTTTGCGACAGCGACATTTCATATTTCCGAAGGGCAATATTTCGTAGTTTTTTAATTATTTAAATTTAGTACTTCAAAAATTGTAATAAATAAGAGACTTTCATTCCTCCTGACGTCAACGTTTAGCAATTTCACAGAAACAAAAAAGGGTAATAAAGTACTGTACTTTGAGATGTGTTTTGAAGAAGACAGTAAACTAGCCCCCCCACAAAGAATGTGACAAAACGGTGACAGTGACATAAAACCGGCGGGAGAGCTTGAATCATTTCAGCAGAGAATATTTCCTCCAAAAAGCAGAAAAAGGTTACTTGCAAAGGTAGAACATGCTATTACGCCAGGAATGCCGAGTCTTATTCGGAAAAATGCACATCTTAAGAGACTGGATACCCCAAAAAGTTTCATTTCCCTCGTGTTCAATGGAGTAAACGCGATAAAATCGGCAGCGAAAGCCGTACCGTGAGCGGTTAAAGTACAGGCAGTCTTAGACTTGCACCAAGTCGCCCTCTCTTAGGATCGGCGAGCGAAGCGAGTCGAAATGCGTCGCGAAGAGACGTGAAGCGAGTTGCGAAGCGACGAGCGCGAGCGACGAAGTCGCGAGAGGGCGAATTGTACCGCTCGAAGGATTTTGAATCACGTTTCCCGCCAGAAACAAAAGGTAACAATTATCAATTTAAAAGGGGGCGGTCCTTCTGTGAGCGCGTGACCTTACTAGCGGGTGTCAAATCTCAAGACCACAGTCGAAGCTCTCCTTTCGACCACTCTCGCAAGCGACCAGCTCTAGTTACGACCACAATTGTGAAACCCCGCTTGAATTACCACTTAAACTCTGTAATTGAAAGCTCTCGTAAGCGACCATTCCCGTAAGCGACCGCGACCACGTTTGTGAACTACCAGATGGTCTTTTCCTTTGTTTTTAAGTTCTCGTAAGCGACCGCTCAGTCAACTCTTAACAAGCAGTCACTTCTTGATCAAATTTAGAGTAATACAAAACATAAGCGCTAATGGTTCGTTGACTTATACACACAGGAAACTATTTGTGATAGGCAATAAAAACTATTTACCTGAAATACTGTTAATACAATACTATCGGTAACCAACACTATATTCCAAGCTTTCTGCTAGAAGCTCTTGTAAGCGACCACCCTCTATTGTTTTATTGCGTGGTCGCTTACAAAAGCCCATTCTCGTAAGCGACCAGCTCTAGTTACGACCACTTTTCTGAATTCCCGAGGTGGTCGCTTACGAGAGCTTCGACTGTACTTGTTTGTGATGGCTGAAAGTAGCGCGGGGTCAACTTCAACCAAAACTATCACGCGAGTTGCCGTTTCTCTATGCTCAAAAGAGCAAATTTGTTTCCCTTGCGCCAAACAAGTGATTAACAACGATTACAGGCGTAGAATGATTGGCTCAGGTAGGAGAAAAAAACAAGGCTTGCGGGGATCTAGAAATCCTTGCTGGACGGCAGTTCACACCAACTGAATTGACGATTAACATAATATGTAGAAATTGCGCCGACAAGAACGAGACTATAGTGAATAAAGTGAACCTTGTTACGAACTCGTTGAAGACAGGTCATGAAGCGATAGCTGCCCAGAAAGAAAGCGGGACCAGCACGAAAAGACTCTCTTCTGATGCCTCTCTTAGCTCGAGTAAAAGATCGCTTCTCCTGCAGGATGCCCCAGAAAAACAAACCTCGAGCGAACAAGAATTTATGCTTCTCACAAGAGATGCCTCCACACAAGCAGATTTATTTGATTCATGAGAGGAGGAGAGTTCCGTTGAAGTTAGCATACTTAGCTTAATTTAAGCTTCGAATGGCTGCAAATCTCTAGCCTAGTGTGACAAAACATTTTCTCGGTTAGTTTCAATTCAAGTGATTTCCTGTCGTTTCCGCGGAAGCCTTAAAATGTATGGATTTAGAAAAAACACCTGGCACCGACGGTCTTCCAGCTGAATTTTATAAATTATTCTGGAATGACATTTCTACTTATTTACTCTCTGCCCTCAACTTTGCCTTCGAGTCTGGCTGCCTATCCATTTCTCAAAGGCGCGGAATCATTAAACTTATTCCAAAAAAAGACACAGAACCTTTTTTTATTAAAAACTGGCGTCCTATAACTCTGCTCAACACGGATTACAAAATCGCAGCAAAGGCCATTGCAAACCGTCTAAAGTCCGTAATTCCAAAACTTATAAATAATGATCAGACAGGCTTTATAAAAGGAAGGTTCATTGGTGAAAACATACGACTTATTGATGGCATCATCCAACACGCTGCACAACATAATGTCCCAGGTCTCCTGCTTTTTATAGATTTTGAAAAAGCCTTCGATTCACTTGAATGGTCTTTCATCCTTGATACTTTGCGTTTCTTCGGCTTTGGTCCGTCAATTATTAAGTGGATCAAGACCTTTTACTGCAAAATTGAAAGCTGTATTCTTAATAATGGCTGGTCAAGTAACTTCTTCCAGCCTCAAAGAGGTGTTAGGCAGGGCTGTCCCCTTTCGCCATATTTATTTATTCTGGCAGCGGAGATGTTGGCCAAGACAATCCGGAGTAACAGGAGAATAAAAGGTATCTATGTAGATAAAAACGAAGTTAAGATAAGCCAATACGCGGATGATACCACTCTTATCTTAGACGGGTCAAGGGAGTCCCTTGTAGCAGCCCTACAAACTTTAGAAGATTTCAGCAAGATCTCCGGCCTCAGGCTCAATGATAGTAAAACGGAAGCTCTTTGGATCGGCTCTAAGACTGGGCAAGAAAAGATCTATTTACCAGGAAAGGACTTAAAATGGCCAAAATGCAAGGTAAAAGCACTTGGTCTATGGCTGTCAACCGAGCCAGACCTGGCGATGATATTAAATTAGAAAGAAAAAACTGAAAAAATTAGAAAGCTATTAAGTTGCTGGCAATACCGTAGGCTTTCGCTGCTAGGAAAAATCACCGTAGTTAAGACACTGGCCGCATCACAGTTGGTTTATTTATTAGCGCCGCTGCATTCTAACCACCATGCTATAAAAGAAATAAATGACATGTTCTACCATTTCCTATGGAATGGCAAAGGTGACAAAATAAAGAGAAAAGTTCTGATCAACGATCCCAGAAATGGAGGTCTGAAAATGATTGATCTCTGCTCCTTTAACAAATCTCTCAAAACAACTTGGGTAAAAAAGTACTTGGACACGACCAACAAGGGAAAATGGAAACTCCTCTTCGATATGGAACTCAAGAACTATGGCTGTGAAAGTCTCTTCCGGGGTAACCTTAACGTTAATGACACAAAGAAAATGATAAAGGTCACGGATCCCTTCCTTAAGGAAATATTAGAATACTGGGCCGAAACCAATTTTGAGCGCCAAGTAACTTCTGAAATCAATTTTCGCGAACAGAGTTTATGGTTCAACTCTTTAATAAGGGTTGATAACAAGCCAATCTTTTTTAAGGATTGGCTTGAAAAAGGTATAACAAAAGTTAAACACCTTCAAAGGACGGAAAACAAAGGATTTCTGTCACTTAATGCTCTTGCGTCAAAGTATGATATAAAATTACGTCCTCTTAGTTTCTATGGCTTACTATCAGCTGTAAAGTCCCTTCGAAAAACCGCTACCGGAGCTGCTGAGATTAGAGGAGGCAACTCTGAAACGCTCTGCGATAAGATTATAAAAAGTCAAAGACCAGGCCCGATAATTTACAAAAAGCTAATCAGTACAAAAGGTCTAACCCCGAGCAACAGCCAAAACAAATGGTTTCAGGATTGCAATTTTTTAGATGAAAAAACTACTTTCAACTGGGAACAAGCGTACCTCATGGCTCCAAGTTGTACTAAAAGCACCAAACTGATCGAGTTCCAGTTTAAACTTTTGCATAGATGCATACCAACTAACAAGTTCCTTTTTAAAATAGGAAGAAAGGAAAACGAAAATTGCACTTTTTGTCACAGTGCCTCAGAGTCATTAATCCACCTTTTTTGGTCATGTCACGTGACATCCTCCTTTTGGAAAAGGGTGACTGACTGGCTTCAGGACAACCTCTCGATAACAGGCGAATTCACTTTATTGAATACAACAGCTTTGGGCCTGAAGCCGGATCCTCATTCTAAATATTCACTTCAATTAAACTATATCTTGTTGCTAGCGCGGTATCATATATGGCAAGCCAGATTAGAGGAAACCTCACCAAATTTCACATCTTTTCTACGTCTTGTTAAATCAAGAGATGTATTAGAGACAAAAGCGGGTGACACAAAAAAATGGATTCCTTTTGCAGAATGTTTATAAAGAGCTTATCTCCTGTCCCCCTGACTGAAGGACTGTTATGCTCATATATAGAAAATATTGTTTAAGTATATTTTGTATATGTATGTAACTATGGCAAACCCAAATAACTTTCAAAATGTTACTTCCCCTCCCCACGACTGACTAACTCTTTGTAATTTTGTAATGCGCCTAAACCATTGTAATTAGGATCACTTACTTTTTACTCTGCTGTATTGTTTAGTTATGTGCTTTAGTGTTTGTACTGTATGCGTTGTTTTCTTTTTTGTGCTTGCAAGTAATTAATTAAAAAAATATATATATATATATGTATATATATATATAACAACTTAATATGTTCAATATAGTCCCCTGAGAAAAGCTGAGTTAACATTTGACATTTGACAATTACATTTGAATGACAGTTTCTTTGAGATCTCGATTATAATAATAATAATAATATGCATTTATAGCGCGCAAATTCAGCATAGGTTTTCAAATGCGCGTTACAAATATAAATTTAAAAATTAGATAAAAAATAGATTAATTAAAAAAATAAAATAAAATATAGATTAAAAATAAAATATATATATATCTGTACACTAATAAAAAGCTTGTTTAAAAAGATATGCCTTCAGACCTCGCTTAAAATGATCGATGAAAGTGATTCTCCTTAGTTCTGACGGTAGCTGGTTCCATAATTTAGGCGCAGCCGCCGCAAAACCCTGTCACCGAGGGTAGATAGAGTCTTTACAACAGGTGGTGACAAAAACAGTTCATCGTTTGATCTCAGGCTATAGTTGATAGATATAAGATCAGAAATGTATTTAGGGGCAAATCCATGGATCGCTTTAAAAGTAATTAAAATAACCTTAAAATCAATACGAGACTTAATAGGTAACCATTGTAGTTCAAATAGGAATGGCGATGTGTGGCAGAACTTAGGTGCTCGAAAAACCAGTCTATCAGCTATTCTTATTGGCCGCGGATATAATTTATTCACCGACCCGTTTTTGGGTCGGTAAAATTGGCGCGCTGCAAGCTGGAAAAGTCCTTCGTACGTGACCTACCTAAACCGCGCGTCGGCGAAGGACTTTGTGAAAGTCTAAGGCAGTCTGTGCTTTCGCTGAACGTTCTTCGGAGGTGTTTAGTTTTGACCGAGAGTAGATTGCTGTTTTCACGGTAAAAAATACCGTACAGTCAAACCATCTTACCCGCGAGGTGTCATAACTTGCCAGCCACTTCCGGTGACCTTTTTTCCAGATTGCAACTTTGAACCACACATCTTGTCAGTAATAACCGAGACAGACGTAGAAGCCGTGCCGCAAATTTATGTCACAAACACGAGCAAAGTGTCTTACACGACGCGGTCTGTAGGCTCGATTACCAGTCGTTTTTCGGGGAAGAAAGCAGGACCCGAGTGAGCGGCGGAAATCGAGATTCGTTACAATTGACTCAGAGTTGACTAATGAGTTCTGTTTTGTAGCGTGGATGAATGAAACATTTTGCCTAAGGTTAAAAATGGCTCCCTTCTCGCTTTCCAAATGTCTTCAGTTTCCGAAGATATCCTCGGACCTTTAAAAATGAAAGCAAATCCCTCAAGTTCTAAATTCAGCCAATATTACAACCGATTTCACCGCTCTGTGTAGACCCGGGGTTTCAAGCGTGATGCGCCGGCTATGAGCAGCTATGAGTTGTCTGTCTCAATTGTATCACATTCATAAAGCGGTAAACAAAATTAGCAGATCTACGTTTTTTGTAATTGCTTTTTTTATATCTTAGAAAGTACGAATTTCCTCTGTGAACTCCTTTCATGCGCAAATTTCCAGAATTATCTTTTGACCATGGTCGCCCCGAGGAGCGCAAAATTCATCCTATTACGGGCTTTATTACTTCAAAATAAGAAAAATAACTAAACTGATACACACCAAAAAAACCACTCACCCTAACGTTGCTACTTGGCGGGGATTTCCGCGGAGATCGCTATCAAACAACCAGTTCAAACGAAAAGGTAAACGTTTACCGAGCTCAACTGATTTGTTCATTCAAAATAAGAGTTTCGTATTACCTCTTTTTTTTAAATCGACAGCTGATGTTAACCTGTAGCTGTCGACACGCCCCTCTCTACCTGATTCGCGTTCGCTTGCTTGTTAGCGGCTAATCACGCGCGCGTCACGTTTCAGTGCCGCAGGAGATTTCCGCGCTCACTCGCTTGTTCTTTTTTATCATCCCTGAGCGGGAAGAGAGACTGCTCGTAGTCAGAACACAATTTGTTTTTAGAGTCTAATAGCCAGGAAAAAACAAACAAGCCATTTTTCCCCAGCTAGAGACAGTGTTTTAATATCAATTCCCTGCAAGCCGGGTGTTTACGAAACATCCCAGCCAGTTAACTATCTAATGTTTAACTTTCCCAGCAAGCTCAATTCCAGCCTGTCGAGCGGGTTTTTTGTCGAGCTGCCCCGTCAGGTACGGCTCTAAAATCTTCATATTTTTTTAAAACCTTTTTCCCGGTCCTACAGGTAGCGGGGCTGAGAATTTATTCAATTCAATATTAACAGTTACACAATGTATTCTTGAGTTTACCAACATTTATATATTTGACTGACTGAAATTGAAAAAAGCTAGTAGATTAATGTTTATGCCGCTTTTTTACTACCGCATATTACTTGTATTTTAGTTTTGTTCTGCTGAGGAACAGTTTTCAAAAAAGAACCATTGTGAAAATGTGTGATCGGTTTTTGCTGTGTAAAATGGACAAAGCGCTTACTAATTAGTGTTGTATCTTCATTAATCCGGAAATTGCGGTTACTTTCATTTCAGTCTAGGAGAGCTTGAATTACTTTTTTGCGGGCGATTGCTAGGCTCAGTCTCCAGCCGTGAGTGTCTCCATGCGCCCGTGATTCTCGCCACCTTCACAGCTGGGCGCACGGGTTTGGTTATTGTTTAGACTGACCAATCAGAGACAAGCCCCCTGAAATTTGCGAGGCAGAATGCGCGACATAATTTAGCGGGATTTCGTCTTTCTCTTGAAATTTCACACTTTTAGGAGGACGTTTCAGGCATACTTTTCGCATTTCGCCTTTTTTCAAGAGGATAAAAAAAAAACAGATAAAATTTAAGCAAATGACGTGTGGATTGTCTGCATAATTATTAAAATGGTAATGACGTCACGGACATGCAACCAAACCCGTGCGCCCAGCCGTGAAGGTGGCTAGAATCGCGGCCGCATCCAGACACTCATGATCACGGCTGGAGACTGAGCCTAGGCGATTGCCTGATTTCCTAGTGTGTTCAGCTAAAACCTCAAGAGACGGAGAGGTGTCAAACCTCGGCTTTGAATTACTTATGAAAATTAGCTGGCTGCACATTCAGTGTGCAGCCAGCTAATTTCCATAACATTTTTTCGCACCGCAAAGCTTGTCATGCATCGTTCATGGTTTACACTTTGCATCCGACAACGTTTTATCAATCAAGACTTAGTAATATTTTCTTTATAATTTATTTACTAGGCAAAAGATTTAACGCAAAACACCCTTACTCTCATCGACAATCTCGGCTCAGCTTTACTTTCCACCAAAGTGGTCGGCGAGAAGCCCAGCACATTCATTGCTGACTCCATAGTAATGACACTCGATCGGCAGAAACCATCTGGAATGGGAAACAAAACGTTTCTGGATAAAGAGGAGCTGGGAGGTGTTGTCTTGCCTTCAGCTGAAACCCTGTTTGGGAACAAAACCACTGGTTTAGATTACGTTGATGCTCAGGTAAGTAAGTGAGTGGGTGAGAGAAGTAACTCTGACACTAACAGTTACATTAGTGGCATTCAGCTTAGTTCAGTTTATTAACAACCTCTAGCAGTTAAATACCGAATTACAGGTTACCTGCGCACATACATTAATTATCATAACACTAGGACAAATAATCTGCACATTTCACAGTTACAAACTCGCTAAATCAGTGGTAGTTTCAGTTACAAGACGGACCGCAGTCATGGCAGTGATTTAACTTTGCTTAAGAGTGGTGATCAGAAACGAGCTCTGTGGAAAGGTTAAATGTTTTACTTTAACGTTCAGAATTCTTTCTTTCTTGAGATCTACCGTCCTATTGATTAATTGATGTGGGAAAACATCCGGACATCAGTCTACGCACTAACACAGAATTCTGAAGAACCTGAGAAGGAACAAGGACATAGTCAGCTGAGATCCCTTTATCAGTTTAGAATTCATGTTGTAGTTAGTGACAGTGTTGAATTGTTCTCTCTTTAGATGCTTTCAATCAAAAAGAATCCCTACACTTGGGACGACAGCTCACAGAACATCTCTACACCTGTTATACAATTTGAACTGAAAGCCGGAAGAGGTTCCAGAATGAATATATCGGATCTTGAAAAACCTTTTGAACTCTTCTTACCAATCACGAGACAAGTCGAAGGTGGAAGAAACAACTCGAAGGACCATCTGTTTGTCAAACCAGACAATACTCTCCGATATCACGAGATATTCATAGACTCTAGAGAAAAAACTGTATTTGTGAATCTGCAACCACAAAAAAACACCGTTTTCGATGTCTTTGTGAGCGGTGGCATGAAACCGACAGAGAGAAGTTACAATTTAAGCGCGAGGATACCCGACTTTTCATCATGCACACTTACTAAAGACGAGGTCGGTTATATAAACTGTACAAACAATCCGTTCGTGTTTTCATTTTCTAGCACGTCAACGGGGAAAATAGGGTCTCACTTTATCGGTATTCGTCTGGCAAACATAACGGCACCCGCACCTCAAATGAACTTGAAAGCGCGCTCCAGAAAACTGAGGTCGTGTGTGAGAAATAGTGGGCGACAAAAACGATCCTGTATTACAGTGAAAGATCCTCCAACCACCCCTCCCCCAACAGCAGCTGTGGTGCCAAAGTACAATGAAACCACCGACGTAAATTACACTATGCTGGTGACGATGCCAAGCTGTGTATATTGGTCTGAAAGGAAGCAGGCTTGGACCAATGAGGGATGTAAGGTATGATGCACACATACACACACACACACACACAAATCCGCCAGAGAAATAAATTTGTTTAATCTTCTTCTTCTTCATGTTTCGAGGAAATCCCCACCTGCTAGGCTTGTGAGCTAAGGGTCCAACGGACACCGGTTATTGGTCCTACTGTTTTAGGGTACAGTGTTCCCTCTTGAAAGGTTCAAGAGTGGTGGCTGTGGCTATTACTGGAGGCCGAATTGTTTCATTGTTTGGGGAAGCTTTTCTGGATGTGGGTTTTGTCTTCAGAAGGAAGAATGTATGAGTTTGTGGTTCAAATGGCACACAATCAAACTCTTAAGTAGGAGACAAATTACATAAATCAAAATTTGATTTCATTATTGGCAAGGATAAATCTCAGTTCTAATGAATGTGGTGGCGTTTTCTTCAAAATTTAAATTCCAACTTGAATTTTAGTAACTTCTGACAATTTTAAAGTATGTCAGGGGAATATCTGGGTTTTCCCGAACTACTCTCGGATACTGTAGCTATACAACATCCAATACAGGAAACAAAACGTTCTAACTTCTAAAGAGCAATATCATAGGGTATGGCAAAATTATTTTGGGTGGTGACTTGTGATCAATAATTGACTCAAATGCTTGTTTTGTACTTGAACAACAGCTGGGACCAAATACCACAACTCAGCGACTTCATTGCCTGTGTTCACATCTCTCGGCATTCAGTGGAGACATCTTCGTGGCGCCAAACCCAATCAATTTTGACAAAGTATTCATAGAGTTCACCAAACTTGGAGAGACTGACAACTTCGTGGTCTTGTTCACCGTGTGCTTTATTTTTGGACTTTATTTCTTTGCTCTCATGATTGCTAACAGAGCTGATAAGAAGGACAAGCTTAAGGTGATAATCAATTGATTGATTGATTGATTGATTGTTTAATTGATTGATTGAGCCGAGGCTGTAAAGGCTGAGGGTGCACAATTAACACAAGCCACTGCAAAAATATGTGGGGGCTCCATTTTGGTGTCCTTACATGAATGTCTGAAATGTCAAAAGCCCTGGCTTTGTAGGCCACAGGATACTCAAAAAGCAGAACAGGCCACCCAACACAAGATTAGGGATTGCGTACACCTTCGTCGAACGCAAAAAGAAAACAAATCACTCTATTTAGGTGTCAACGGTATTCAACACAGAGTGCTACTTAGGGACACCTCCATGATCGAATTGGAATTTGGAGATGTTGGTTTTTTTAGGAAAGGGGAAAACCTCTTTGAGCAAGGATGAGAACCAACAACAAACTCAACCCACACATGACGGCGAGTCAGGGAATCGAACCCGGGCCACATTTTTGAGAGGCGAGTGCTCTCACCACTGCATAATCCCCGTTCCCCAAGTTGTATCTAACATTTATTTCTTTTAAAAGTATTATGAAAGACGGTGTAGGAATGTTTATTTAACGGCATAATTAGGAGCATAAAACCTCCAGCCAAGCATAACGTTGAGCATAATACTCCGCTTTCATGGGTGACGCCAGTAAGCGTAACACTCGATTTTACGAGCATAATCCAGTAGACTCTATTTGGTTGGTTTGTTGGTTAATTGGTTGGTTGGTTGATTGGTTGGTTGGTTGGCTGATTGATTGATTGATTGATTGATTGATTGATTGATTGATTGATTGATTGATTGATTGATTGATTGATTGATTGGTGGAAAATGCATGCAGCTTTTATTGGTGCACCATTCTCCTGGACCCGGTTGCTCGACTACTGTTTGTCTTTGGAGGTAGATACTGTGTCCAGATCGAATTGGAATTTTGAGATGTTGGCAAAATGTGACGTTGACGTTAATCGTGGATTAACTAATTTCTGTTTGGAATGTTAAACATTGACATTTTCTCTTTACATTTATTTTTTAGGTTGTGGCAAACGTGCTTTTAAGCGATAGTCGTGGATCTAAGGGATATCAATACAACATCAGCATTCAAACAGGCATGTGGAAGGGTTTTGGAACAACTGCCAGGGTCGGGATCGTAATAGTAGGAAAACATGGATCCAGCGGTGAACTTATGTTAAGTGATTCGTCGATATCACGGAGGTTATTTTCACGTGCTAGCGTGAATAACTTCACCCTATCCATCTCACAATGCCTGGGGAACCTTACAGGTGTTCACGTATGGCATGACAACAGCGGAGCTCATCCAGCGTGGTACCTTCAACACATTGTAATCACCGACCTACAGACTGAAGATAAGTGGTACTTTTTTGCCAACCAGTGGCTCGCGCTTGATAAGGGCGCTGGAGTGACTCAGCTAAGCATTAAGGTAAGGAACAACACAATGTGGGTGATGACTGGTCAGTCTCTTTGATACTGAAGGGGCTGCAGACGTCCCAAATAACGTCCGTGCAAAATAGTTCATGACATGCAACAGAGGGTTCAGAAATTCCTCTTTCTTCAGCTATATAATTTCTCGATATTTTTGAAAACACACTCGGAGGCCGCCTCCTCTCCTAAGCGGGGACTCAGTTCGTGGACCTAGCTACATCAAAACGCTATACTTGAACCTGACACATATGGCCAACCATCAGTCCTGAAAGAACACTTGAATGTGGTCTCTCGACCTTTAGTTGGTTTCGCGTGAGGAATCGCTGGATTGGTTCATTTTTCATTTCTAAAAAAAATCCCAAAATTCCAGAAGGTAGACTTGCAATATCTCAGTAAAGTCAAAACAACTCGATGAACTTAATCTGTGAAAGTAATGGCCGTATAATGGCCAGGTATGTGTATCTTGGAAGCTTATCAAGAACTTCCAAGAGAAAAGAATATTCCTGCAGTATATTTTTCTGTTCTTGCCAGGTGGCGGAAGGAAAAGAGCTTACAGCGTTTCAACCCCTGTTCATCTCAAGGGCAACACGTAGTTTGGGCGAAGGACACGTGTGGATTTCTATGTTTACGAGGCCACCTCACAGCCCATTTACGCGCTGCCAGAGACTGTCCTGTTGTCTGTCGTTTCTGTTTACTGCGATGGTCACCAACGCTATGTTTTACCAGTTCGATGAAACTTTGACCGACACTTTCAAGTTGGGACCGTTGACCATGAGCTGGACTCAAATTAAAATCGGGATACAGAGCAGTGTGATAGCTATTCCTATCAATGTCCTCGTGGTTTGGATCTTCCGAAACATTAAGCACACTCCAACTCGTCATGTTTCTTCTGTAAACTCCGACACCAGCACAGGAAAACCTTCCGGTTTCCTGCCACGTTTCTTCCTGTACGTGGCTTGGGCTATATGTCTTCTGGTCTCAGTAACTGGTGCCTTTTTCACAATTCTTTACAGTATGCAGTGGGGTGCGGATAAATCTAATCAGTGGCTGACATCTATTTTGGTGTCCCTTGTTCAAGATGTGCTTATCTCCCAGCCAATTAAAGTCGTTGCTTTCGCTACGTTGTTGTCACTTCTCATTAGAAAGCCCCCGGAAACAGAGGCAGTCATAGGGCCGTCCTTTTCTAAACCAAAACGGGACAACAAAACAGAATACAAAACGGTTAAAGGCCAAGAGCTTCAAAACAAAAAAGAACAAAGCATTAAAAGGAGGAAGGCATCAGAGGCTGCAAAAGAAATATTGACTTTTTTAATATTTGTATTTCTCTTGATGGTTATTTGTTATGGAAATGAAGACCCCGCAAGGTATCAGATCACAAGAGCAGTAAATGACATATCTGGTGGCTTTGAAGAGGTGCGTTTTCAATTTTTTTTACTGAGGACTGGCCATGCTACAGTAGACCATAAATGTTTTCTATTTTTTCCCTACAGACTTTTTTAGCCAGTTTTGTCTTCTCTTGCGGAGGAAAACTGCGTACGTCGATGCATGAGAGAAAGAGGGATTGCTGCTCACCAGTAGTGCCACTGAATCCGAACAAATTTCATTTATGCAATCCCCTATTTGCGTTTTTGGAGATTTTCTGCGAACTGTTTGTTTCTTTGTTTAGAAAAGTAAAAACGAAAAAAAATGGCGACTGATAGCAAACTGCTATTATACTGTATATTCATTATTTACGGGTCAGGAAAGGCTCTCGCCATGTTTGTCTTGCTTTAAGCCGTTTACTTAATACACCCAAGATTCATCCGCGGTTTGTATTATAATCATAATAACATTCATCCGCAGTTTGTATGTATAATCATATTACATATTTACTTAATCCTAAATATACTTATTACCCTGAAGCGAGAGCCGAATTAAGGCCCTTGTAGGGTGATTTACGACGCCTTTTACTGGATGAGTATATTTCAAGGTTTGGACCTTTATTGCTAGGCAACAACACAGCCCGCCATCATGCATGCGTGAAAGTGCTGGGCACAAGGTTGAAAACATAAATGGCTACCAACAAGGCCGCCATCGTGGGGATCTGTTTACTTGAGGAAGTGGCTTAAATACGTCAACGTTCCCGAAATCAAATGTTAAGTAGCTGAAATTAAAAACGAAAGCGAAACGGGCTGATTATCACACCACGAATGTCTTGAAACGAGCGATCAGAGGATGATAGAAGTTAGTTCATTTCTTTTGATTCAAGTTTCAACCTAACTAAACGTAACAATAAAAAAGGTTTCGTCCCTTCGTTGACTATATGACTGAGGATTTTGTGAGACCTGTTAGCAGATATTTAAAATGACTGACATACATGATGAACGGTTTGTTAGCCTCGCGAAATTCATTCTTGTTTCATTATCGCAAGAATGAAAAAAATTCGGCCGTCCTTCATCATCGCCTGATGGAGACTATCAGTACGCAGTGGAAACGTCAATAATAAACTTATTTGTTACTGTACATATCACGATGATCGATAACTACCTTTTTCAATGTTAACTTTGTTATGTGGAGTTTATTGCACTTTACCATCTAGTAATTAGAATTTCTCTTTGGTTCCTCCAACACAGGTTGTGGACATTCCTTCTCTTTGGGAGTGGATTGAGGAAGACCTTATTGCTGGTCTCTATGATGTCATCTGGTATAATGATCAGCCATTCAGATACAAGGAAGGATATATTAGCAATCGTGAAGAGTTCATGCTGGGAATGCCACGACTCCGGCAGTTACGGATAAAACCAAGTATGGATTGAATGTGATTTCAGTTTCAATGTATTTTCGAGAGTTGGGCCTAAACGGACTCCTAAACGGGATCGCTGTTATCAGTTACGTAACCCTTTTTGAAGTTGGCTTTCTTTTGTAATTTGTTTTGGAAACAGGTTCCTATGTTTTCTTTGGAATTTTAATTTTGCAACTACTTAATCTGAGGCATGGGACTTTGTTTGGATGGCAGTCAGACCCCACTACAAACCCGGCCCATTCCCATCTATTTGTCGCCACTTTTTGAAGATAGAAACAAAGGTACAAATTACATTAAGTAGTAAGAGTGCTCAAGCTGATGTTTCCTGTCTACTTCACTTCCTTTCAGCAAAACGTTGCCCTAAAGATCTTCTCCACTTTCATTTTACTGCTGCCTTCAATAACTGTCGCCCTACTTACTCATCCAGCGACGAAGACAGGACTGCGTTCAATCTTCCTGGATGGATACCATTAACAAATCACAACCAATCACAATACACATATGACCTCTGTCCTGAACCTTGGAGATACCAGTCAAAAGGAAAGATAGAGTCTCTTCCGCACCGCGGCGTAGAAAACACTTACGATGGTGGAGGCTACATCGCATCACTGGGCTACAACATAGAATCAGCTTTAGATGTTGTAAGAGTTCTAAAGAACAAGGACTGGATCGATAAATCAACTGCAGCCGTTTTTATAGAGTTTACACTGATTAATCCATCCACTTCGATATTCAGTTTTGTGAGACACGCCTATGAAAGGCTGCCCACGGGACAGGCTGTCACTAGCTCGGACGTAAAAACCTTATTACTGCATCCTTCGCCAAACGCTAACTTTCAATCGTTTTACGAAGTATGCCAGCTTGTTTTTCTCATTGTTATCGTCGTGTGCTTTATCGCGGAGATGGTGAAGTTCATACGCCAGAAGAGGTACCTTCGCCAAGTGAGGAACTGGGTTGAGCTGCTGTTGCTGTTTGTATCCGTTGTAGCAGTAGCTATGTCATTTCTCAAAGGAAAGTACACTAGCCTGTACGTGAAGAAAGTCCAGAAGAACCCATACGAAACTTTCAGTCCTGATTATATCGTAAAATGGGCAGAGCAAGAAACAATGTGGCTTGCTGCAGCAATTTTCATCCTAACCTTGAAATTGCTGCGGCTCATTCGATTTAATCATCACATTTGTCAAATGCAAGGCACTCTGAAGCGGTCTGCAAGACCGTTCATATCTTTTGTCCTTGTGTTTGGGGTTGGCATAATGGCCTTCACTTATTTTGGATGCATCGCTTTTGGTACGCACACAGACATCTTCTCGTCCTTGTTTAATTCCTTTAAGACCAACGTGTTGATGTCCATTGGAAAGCAGATAAACTACGTAGAAATATATACTAATAATTCGCAGATCGAACCACTGTTCTTATTTTTCTACTTCTTGTTTGTAATCTGCATTCTGATCAATGTCTTCATAGCAGTGATTACCGACTCGTACTCTGGAATTCGAGAGGATCAAGGCCATGCCTTCGATGATGCAAAGCTGGGTACGTTCATGTTTGCTAACTTTTCTAAAAAAGTTCACCAGCTTCCTGGAAAAATAACCTCGAGTGTTAAGCAGCTGTCTAAGTTAAGATGCACCGATTTGTTGTTGGGAAACAATACTTACAAGTTCAAACTTAAAAGAGATAGACGAAGACGCCAGGCTGAGTTGGAAGCAAATTTTGGCATAGAAAGTGAAAACTGTGAGCTAGTACCTCCTAGAGAACATGCGCACTTCTCGGAAATTTTCCAAGGGGGAAGTAAAACGATCAGTCATGACACAGATACGAGAATGGCTGACATACACGACACAATCGATGATTATTACCTGCATGAAATAAGGAAACAGCTGCTTGATGCACGTAAAGAACTGAGTAGATACCATCCGTTAATTGGGAGAGATAGCAGAGCATCGAGTGTACTACATCACGAATAAGAAGCATTACGATATAAACAACCCCTGGATATGAGCAAACGCTCTGACTGCCTACTTAGTAACAGGCTAACTGCTCATATTAACGAGTTGAAAAGTTGCGCGAAAAAGAAGTCATAAGCGAGCTTCGTTCGGCAGAAGAGATTGTTTTCGCAATTTTTTTATGACTTAGGGGCTTTTTTTTACATAAAAGTAATTTTTCACTCAACCTTGTCGCCCATGAAAGGAATAGCCAACGAAGGGCTGCAAGCCTCGTTGGTTGAGTTCATGTAGAATTGTTAAACACCCAGAGAATGAATTTAGAAGCCAGTCGTTTAGATGTAGTCTAATGGTATGGCTGATCTTATTCCAATCCACTATCTCGTCCATGATTGAACCACTACTGTTGGAAGTTCTCGTGTTGTGTGAAACTGGAATTTAACAATGTCAGCTTCTCGCTGTCATGTCAGACTCGATTTCGTAGAATAATTAACGACTTATGTATGGCATTTCTGTATATGATGGCTCCACTCCAGAAATTACTACGATTCAAGCGTTTTTAACAAGGTGCGTTACCTACAGTACGGACTACTATCAACGAATCACTCTGGAAAGCTGGTTTACTTACTTACAACAAACACCGCTGCACCGTTGCAAGCGACTACCTGGATGGATAGATGGATGGATGGATGGATGGATGGATGGATGGATGGATGGATGGATGGATGGATGGATGGATGGATGGATGGATGGATGGATGGATGGATGGATGGATGGATGGATGGATGGATGGATGGATGGATGGATGGATGGATGGATGGATGGATGGATGGATGGATGGATGGATGGATGGATGGATGGATGGATGGAGGGACACACAGCCGATAACATCGCCACTTAACTGACAGACGACCAATAGCATCGTGAGTTCGTCGAACAATCAGATCAATAACCAGAGACTTGATACCGTCTACTGACGATTCACAATTAACTTGATGATGACTTTTGCTCAGGTTGTCGAAACGTCCGTCAACGTCACAATATGAGGGGCCTTCTCACACTACCGGCTCACCCGGACGATCATGCTTCACTGACCCATGATATGACTTCTGGGGTGAAACCATTTACAAGGTGCTTCAAGCGGAAATATATATCGGAAAGATTGGGCATCAAGGCTTTAATGGGAAGGGCCTGTAATCCTGGGCATCCATTAAATGCTCTCCTTCCTAGCTGTTGTAAAAGACACTTATAAGCGCCTAGCTGTGACATCCGGCAACACTCCCTATGGCCCTGTGTAATTACGGGGTACCACAAGAGTTGCTTTTAAGATAGACTTGTGTTTAATTTATAGATTAGCTAATTTCCAATAAGTATTATAAACTCGACCTGTAACTTGTTGCATTAAATATTGATGATAATGATGATGTTAATTGGTAATCATATCAGGTCCTTCACTCCTAAGGATGCCCAAGCTTGCTTGAGACTCCAGTGCATAGAACAGGGATTAAAAATCATTTTTCACATCAGCTGAAAGTTGGAAGGAGAGTAACTAATTCAGGGTTTGGCTCTTGCGGTGAAGAGTATTTCAATCTCGTTGAACAGCCTTGTTGAATTATTTATTATCTAAACATCTAACCATTTTTTGGTTTTAAACTATAAAATTAGTTAATGATCAGTACAAGAATAAGTAGGGTCCAGTTCGTTACTCAACCATACGAACGAAAAAAAAAAAACTACCACATAAGGAGAACCTGATTTGCTTACGTTACTCGACACAACTGGAAAATATACGAAATCCAGCAACCAAACAGACACGAGAAAATTTACGGTCCGGTTTCTGACGTAACAGCAGGTTAACACGGCTCTCTTACAGCAAGTTTAACTTATTTTGCGACGTCTTTCTCCGAGTGGCGATTAATGGCCCATTTATGTTTTACGCGATAACAAGAGAAATTACGGCTCGCGTTACGCTTATGCATTTTTCATACCTTTATCTATTGAGGTCAAAAGGGGCTGAGGTATATTGCTCAGTGATGTCACTGCTCATAGCGAGTACCGTAAAAGCTCTTTTAAGCCCCCTCTCTAATAAGCCCCATTTTTGGAAGCTGGATTTGTAATAAGCGCCCCCCCCCCCCCATCCAGTAAGCCCCCCTTCTACCCTCGTCAGTTTGAAATATTAGTAATTATCTATATCAAGACTTTATTAATATTCTTCAGCCAGTTTGTTGGGAAATTTGGTCTTTCGTTTCCCAGAAATACCATTATCACTTAGAGTATAAATTATGTTATAGTTGTAACTCTGTGATACACACACCATCTTTGTCCCTATTAGCCAGCGATCTAGATTAATTTTTACAAAAAATTAATTTGAGTTTTTGTTCAAATTTTATGATTTGAAAT
Organism: Siderastrea radians; assembly: GCA_964017195.1. Taxonomy (NCBI): domain Eukaryota; kingdom Metazoa; phylum Cnidaria; class Anthozoa; order Scleractinia; family Rhizangiidae; genus Siderastrea; species Siderastrea radians. The sequence goes on along the minus strand of OZ024892.1, from coordinate 10,027,547 downwards.
AACCCCCCGTCTCTATTAAGCCCCCCGCCCCCTCTAAAAAGCTCCCACTTTCTGAGGCCGAAAATTAAATGAGCTCCCCGGGGGCTTAATAGAGTTTTTACGATCGATAGCTTTTAAAATACACAGGTCAGGCCGAATCAGTAGTACGTCATATTTCGCACATGCATAGCAGCCAGAAATTCAGAGAAGTACAACACGTGGTGTAATTTAGAATAGAATAGAATAGAATAGAATAGAATAGATGACTTTATTTATACACACGGTAGATTCCTCAGTATATAAGCAAAACTTATTTACAAATATAAGAATTAAAAACAATACAATAATTATTACATAGTATAAAGGCCTTATCTAAACTAACTACATATTCAAATAGAAATAAATGAAAACAAAAAATATTGCTTTTCAGGAATGCCGTGTCGTAAATTCACTCAAAACTGAAGTTACTTAGCTTCGTCTTAAATTCACCTAATGTTTTAGATACTCTAATATCAGTTGGAAGGCTATTCCACAGCGCAGCACCGCTATAAGAGATACTTTTTCGAACATAATCGGTGCGAGGTTGAGGAAAAGCCAGCTTCATTTCACTATTTCTTAATCTATAACTAGTTGTATCATTACGAAAGATGAATTTAGTTGATAAATAATCTGGTGTCTCTCCATTTAAAGTTTTGAACATCACGGCTTTTAGTATAAAACCTCTTATTCCTTAGGTTTTTCCAATTAAGTCTTCGGAACAGGTCAGTAGCATTAGAATCATTAGGGGTGGACAACAATATACGAGCCGCACCGCAGTTTTGCAGCTTCTGAAGTTTCTCGGCGAGACTAATACTGCAGCATCCCCATACTATGCTGTACTAGTCAAACTGGGACTTTACCAAACCATTCAAGATGTTCAAAAGAGTGTGGAATTGTACGAAATTTCTAATACGTTTAATTAAGCCTAAGGCTGAAGAAATTTTCTTACAAACACCGTCAATGTGAGTATTCCAGCTTAAGTTTTCATCAACGTATACACCGATGACCATAGATTATCCGCTCAAAAACTTTTGCTACTATAGGAATTACTAAAATAGGGCGATAGTTGGAAGGATCATTGCGTTTGCCCGAATTTTTGTAGAGAGGGATAACTCTAGCATTTTTCCATTCATTAGGAAATAGGCCTGTTTTCAATGACTGATTAAATATCAAAGATAGCGTCTCACAGTTTAAATCGGGGCATTCCCTCAAGAGTTTGGCGGAGATGTTGTCTGGTTCAGTTGCCTTTGATCTGGAAAGTTTCGATAAAAGCGAATAAACATGTGCAGGACTGGTCTCACAAAAGAAAAATCTTTTGTCAGTTTCGGTAAGAAATTCGGTATAGCTGACGTCAGCCTCTACAACATCTTTTCTAAGATTTGGGCCAATTTCTTTCCCATTTCTAAGAAAAAGATATTAAAAATTTCCGCTGTTTCCAATGAGTTCTCCGATTTTTGGCCACAATACTCAACTTAATTCGTTTATAACTGTTCTGTTTGATTTACGACAAGTTAATTCATTAATTGTTTGCCACGTTTTCGTTGTGTTGCAGGAGAACTTATCAAAAGCAGTAATATAGTAATCTTGTTTTGCGATCTTAATTTCGTTGTTTACTTGGTTTTTTAATGTCCGATGATAATTCCAATCGATTAGACTGTTACTTTTGACAGCTTTCTTTTTCAAATGGTCTCGATAGTTCATTTTCTTTTTCAGCTTGGTTGTAATTCACGAGGATTTTGCAGGTCGACAGTTTAAAGTTTAGCATTTAACTTTTTTAGTTGGATAAAACATCACCAAGTTCCCATCTTTCTTCATCTACCATAACTTTACTTCGGTTCTACTAGGGATGTAGTTACATTCTACCGCTTACGGGTGTGGAATACAAGATGTTTCGTACGTTCTTACTTAAAGAAAACTTCTTTCGTTTCTCTTGATAGACGAATTTTAAAGTGTGGGAGAGTTGGCATGGGGTCGAAGTGACTTACATTCCAAGCGGTTCACAGAAACTTTTTGCTGTTTGTAGTTCTTCGATTTTCTGATAGTTTGCGCCAACTAGGTTGCGTTTTGTTCTCTGGAAAGGTCATAAACGCAATGTTTGACCTTGGAACACAAATCGACATATTTTAGCGCGTGTCGTTGGCGGAGCCTGGGCCGAGTAAATAATTTCGATGCCGGATAGTACTTTGGATGAGGGCAGTGAATTGAAATGTCAACCCTTAGAGACAAGCTTTAAGCATAGCATATATCTAAGAATTTTTTTTGAGTGCCTTTTGAGATCAACATTTTGGCCATTTCTCTATAGGAATAGTCTTGCTGTCTTGTTACGTCGGGTCGCTTCTTTGTTGTAGGTGAAAGCTACCGTTATGGCGACTCAGTACTCTACAAGGTGTTAATTTAGTGTTAAGATACTTTCCGGCCTGGCAAAAAAAACTTTCAACAACGAAACCCTGCGTTGATAATTAAAATAAAAGAAGCCTGTTGTCATCCTTAACAGTTGAAGTTCCGTTGTAATAACTAAGTTCACAGCTTTAACCCTTCTGAGCCCAAAGCCCAGATGAAAATGAAATTTCTCTTTACAAGATCACTACCTGTTTGAACATTTAAGTGACAAGAATAAAGGAAGTGATCACTGAGGATGCGATGTCTTGATATTTAGGCAAATTCTCCTTACTAGTTCCATAAGAAATATGAGATCAGTAATGAGAATATGCATTTTTATACTAGGACTTAAAGGGTTAAAGGGGCTCTGTCACCTATATATTGGATCATATTGCGATCGAAACCAATAGACAGAGTTTAGTTTTGTTTAAAATTTCTGTTAGTTTTCTGAGACTATAATTGAGCGTGTTTGGCTGCGAATCGCTGGGAAGGAAATAGATTGCTTCTTGAAAACATTAAGCCAATGTTTTCAAGTTTCTCTCTTGTTTCTTGGAAAAATCACCGCAATCTGGTTATGGCGGTTTGTTCTCCCCCTGAGAAAATCATTCAATTTCTTTCTCCTGATGTTCTTAGAGCCTTTCATGCTCGAGAAAGGGTATTTAATTTGAATTTCAGCACATTTTTTAACCCCGCTGACGAGAAATCTCCGTGAAATGGCCCCTTAGCGCACAACCTGCACTTCGCTAAATAGAGTACAGCTAAACGATTAGGTTTTAACAAGAATAAAGTAAGTAAGATGAACGTTTATTCGTTTGTCCACGATGCAATCGCTTTGAGTTGTTGATCGGGACGTTTCGACTGCAATACTGCTAGTGACTTCATCAGGCGATGAGGTCGATTGTTTACGTGTCACTATTTGTAGCATGATGGTTCGCTGCTATTGGTGCATTTCGATCCTCATTATTATTCCGACTATTAGATGTTGTTCCCTCACAGGTCCGCTTTGTGGTTGGTCGGCTGTTGTGCTTTCTGATCGTAGGTATCCAAGCTTCAGGAATTTCGATTCCACTATCTCTATTGATGTTATTAGGATGAAGTCTTATATGGATAGCCTCTTTGATCCTACGCGTGTACCAGTAAGGGTCACGATCAATAAACTTAACTTCTTTCCAAATAGGAAAGCCGTATATCTCTGTCGTGTTCTTTTATCCTGTCTTGCATCGCTCTCCCTGTTTCCCCGATGTATACTTTGCCGCACTCACATGGAATTTTATAGACGACACCGTCTTGTTTAGTTGGTTCAAGGGCGTCTCTCGGTCGCACTAAGTGAGACCTAAGAGTTGTGTCTGATATGAAGACGGTGCGTACGCCTTGTTGTTGTAGGCAGCGGCGAAGAATCTCTGATACACCTTTTATGTAGGGTAGAACCGCAGTAGATTTAAATTCCTGCGTAGGTTCTTTGTTGGCTGTTGGTCTTGTTGTCTTTGTGAGCTTTCGTACAAATGAAGAAGGATATCCGTTCGAAACAAGTACCGATGATAAATGTTTCTTTTCTTCAGAGATAGCTTCAGGGAGAGAATACTCACTCAGACAGCTAAGGGAGGTGCGAAAAGAGAAACTGAATAATCCACTGCCAGGGGCATGCCAGTGAAATACTTGAAAAGATCAGAGTTAATACCCAAAGAGTATTTACTGCCACAAAAGATCGGCAACAACGCAAGTTTCTGAAACTTGTAGAAGAGAAACAGGCTTCTGTTTCTAAAACACCTCATGTTGACCAAACACCTCGAGTCGACAAAAATAAATGGGTTATTAACTTATCATCACGGCCCCTCAGCGATGCTGAGGTATCATTACTAGAGAAAGAGTTGAATTTCGCAGTAACACCAACTAACATTCCTGCCACTGAAATAGTCGCCAAAGGTGAATCGGCCATAAGAACGCTTGACTCAGAACAAGCAGACACCGTAAGGAGATCTGTTAACAACATCCTTCAACAGGTTGAACCGCCCAAGCCTAACGGGCTCCTAACATCACGAAGGAAATGCAAGAAGCCCTTAAGAACTTGAAACATGACGACTCTATTATGATTCTACCTGCGGACAAAGGTCGCGCCAGTGTTGTCTTGAACACCGACACATACCATGATAAAATGAAAACACTCATTGAAACAGGTCCATATCAACTCCTTAATAAAGATCCAACGGACCGACTTAGCCGAAAACTTACTGAAAAGCTTCTTAGCCTAAAACGAAGTGGACATCTTTCAGAAACTGTCTAGGTACAAACAGCCACCTAGGATATATGATCAATCTAAGAAACACAAGCCCGAGATACCATTAAGAGGGTGCCGTAAAGGCCGCATTATGCAAACTAGAGAACGATCCCGGTCTTGCCGACCGCACAAACCTTACACCTACGCAAATTGCCGACCTTTTAAACTTTGTCTTAAGATCCACGTATTAATTTTCCAATACAACGGGTCGATTTACGAACAGAAAGACGGAGCAGCCATGGGGAGCCCTGTCTCCGCGGTTATTGCTCACCTTTACTTGGAAGAGTTTGAGGAACGGGCGATAGCAACAGCAACCTATAAACCCAAGATCTGGAAGCGATATGTAGATGACACTTTTACAGTCTTAGGTAAAGACCATGTAGACGACTTTTTACAACATCTAAACAGTCAACAGCCTACTATTCGTTTTACCAGTGGAAATCGAGAAAGATAACACCATCCACTTTCTCGACACGTCAGATTCAAGGGATTCAGACGGTCTTCTCACCACCACTGTTTACAGAAAGCCCACCCACACTGACCAATACCTAGCCTATGATTCACACCATCCTCAGTCAGTGAAACGTGGTATTGTTAAGTGTCTATACGACCGAGCCAAACACCTCACATCAAAACCATCAGCTATCTCTGAAGAAAAGAAACATTTATCATCGGTACTTGTTTCGAACGGATATCCTTCTTCATTTGTACGAAAGCTCACAAAGACAACAAGACCAACAGCCAACAAAGAACCTACGCAGGAATTTAAATCTACTGCGGTTCTACCCTACATAAAAGGTGTATCAGAGATTCTTCGCCGCTGCCTACAACAACAAGGCGTACGCACCGTCTTCAAATCAGACACAACTCTTAGGTCTCACTTAGTGCGACCGAGAGACGCCCTTGAACCAACTAAGCAAGACGGTGTCGTCTATAAAATTCCATGTGAGTGCGGCAAAGTATACATCGGGGAAACAGGGAGAGCGATGCAAGACAGGATAAAAGAATACGACAGAGATATACGGCTTGCGCGTAGGCAAACCTCCGCAGTTTAGCAGCACGCTAACGAAACGGGGCATCTTCCTGTTTGGAAAGAAGTTAAGTATATTGATCGTGACCCTTATTGGTACACACGTAGGATCAAAGAGGCTATCCATATAAGACTTCATCTTAATAACATCAATAGAGATAGTGGAATCGAAATTCCTGAAGCTTGGATACCGTCAAAAAGCACAACAGCCGATCAACCACAAAGTGGACCTGTGAGGGACTGAACGACATCTAATAGTCGGAATAATAATGAGGATCGAAATGCACCAATAGCAGCAAACCATCATGCTACAAATAGCGACGCGTAAACAATCGACCTCATCGCCTGATGAAGACTAGCAGTATTGCAGTCGAAACGTCCCGATCAACAACTCAAAGCGATTCCATCGTGAGACAAAGGAATAAACGTTCATCTTAAACCATCTGTATGCAATGGTCACACGACACAACTCCTTGGTATGGCCAGTACCTTACGCATGCGCACAGCCATATCACCCGGGCAGTGGCGGCCATGGACAGCTGTTTCGTCCTTGTTAGGACTCATCAGCATGGCATAGCCAGGCGTAAGGGTCTCACAAAGAACATCGACCCCGCCGTTTACTGCCGAGGCAAGTGCAGAAGCACTCCTTTAAACGCCAGCTCCACAGTGTAAATGTGGTAGCTGTGGCTGCGACCGTACAAGACAGTCTAGGCAATCTAGTCTATCTTACACCACGATGAACAATAAACACATCTTTAATGACAAGAATAAAGTATTCTCGGACCCATGCAAAGCCACGTTTGTCGCTGCTCATTGCAACTGGGCTTCAGACACGTTCATGTGTTAATGTTACACCTGACAGTTTTTCCTGCAGCCTGCAACACAATGGTAACGACAGCATTGCGAGACAATGCTAGACAAGTTTCAGAATGTATTTATTCGCTGGAACTTATGACACAATATTGCAAACATAGACGACTGGTCCACTTCTCCTATAACTCTCAGCAAGATATTGCGTTGCCAGAAAGAATACGATGCAAGTTGCCGGAAAAATAAACTAGTGTTGTACTTCTCACAACATTACCAGAATGATGCATGGAGTAATGGCCCCGTCAATTTCAAGCCCGCTCATCCTCCACCCGGGCATTTGTCGGGCATTTTCTAACTTTCCCTTCCCAAGGGTGGGGCATTTGCTAAAACAGGTCAGCCAGGGGGTGGGGCATTGTCAAAGCAACGTTATAGTTCGGATTTTAAAAGTCGTACATAATACGTTGTTCATAATTAAATTTTCTGATTACCCCCAATATAAAATATAAAAACTGAGTTGATAAACGTCATTTGGGTCGATTCCACACTTTTCAAGTGAACCAGAACCTACCCCCACCCCCACACTTACGTGTTCCGTCGTTCCCAGGGTCCTCCTCTTCCCGCCTCCTTAGAACGAGAGTCCACGTGCGAACGAAAAGATGGCGGAAAGAAGCTTCGACAGCTTTGTGGGACAAGATTTCGAATTCATTTATGAAATGGGGTCGGAAGGCCTGCACGGCTACTACTTCACGTTTTCGTACGCTGCGCGTTACATATCTCGGTCTTTCGACCAATTTTGCTTCTTGTATTTCTGTAGTGGGTTTAGTTTGGAGGATTTTTAAATGGTGACTGAATTGAGCCGTTTCAACTTAAACATAGCATTTTTAAAAGTTTGATCTCGAGGTCCTATTGATCTTTTTCTGATAACTGTATGATGGAGTCAGTTAAATTTGATCTCTGATCGTCTTTTAGGCGACTTAATGTGGTTTGGGTCGGGCGTTTGCACTCATCCAGAAGCCCCACCATGGGGATTTTTACCTATGAGCTCACCCCACCGTGGGGCATTTGCAACATTATTTGAAAAAAAAGACAAATGCCCGACAAATGCCCAGGGGGGGGGGGGGGGGAGATGAGCGAGTTTGGAATTGACGGAGCCATAACTAACTTGTATTTTGCGATTTGTCCCGCAGTGCTGTCGTCAGCGTTGTGTTGCAAGTTGCAAGAACAACTTCCCCGTGAAACAACAAGCTTCCGCGTAGTTTGGATTAGGTATAGTTCGCGCGCTAAACGCCAGCTTTGTACGAACAATGTTTTCTTCTTGTCTTCTTCTTCTTGTAATACTTTAGAAACAGTCATAAGCAACAAGCTTATTCGTTAGATTTCCAAGTCTGTTCAACAGTGTTGTACAGTTTTGTACTCGTTATTTCTTTATAATACCGCAAGAAAGACCAACTGACCTAAGTGAATTCAGGCAAGGGTCTCGTTGTATTTGGAGGGAGCGGATAGTATAAAAATAATGTACGGCACTGGTTACAACCTTTTAGAGAGCCAAGTATTTCTATCACTTATTAAATTTTTGGCTTTAAAAACTCTGTTATTTCACCGCAGTCAAACGAGAAAAATAAGAAAAGTGCTTCAAAGATAAGGGAATTATTTTCACTGTTTAAAGTTTGATACTGTACCAGTATCCTGTTGATTTACTAAAATGTTTCGAACTTTACTAAAAAAGTTGTAAGTGTTTGAAAACTGGAAACGGACTTGTCGGCACCATTTCTAAGAGTAATTTTGTTCAGGTGCGGAACATTTAAACAGGCAAAGAAACTGGTTTATTTGAGAGAAATGAAAATATATTTACACTCACCCACTATTGAATTCATATATTCTTGCTCATGTCTCGACTGCGGCGTCGTGAATAAATCTTACGAATTAAAACGAAAAAACTGCCACCGACGTTTGACCGCGGTGGACTCTGTTATTATGTTAAGAGACACGTCACTCGTAATTTTTATTATTTACTTTGATCCAGGTTTACAATACGTTAGAAAAATGACTTACCATTAGATTTGTTTTCTAACAATAGGCAAAAGGTTTGGAGAACTAATCGGGGATTTTTAAATTTATTTACTTTCAGTAATCCATAACGTTGTCATTTTGGAGAGGGAATGGAACTAGGTGAAACAGTAAATAACTACGTCACATCCAACGTTTTAAAAAACACATTTAATCTGACCTAATTGTCTTTGAAGTAAAGAGGTAGGAGGAAGAACGGTAGTATTAAAGTTATCATGACGTAAGGCGAGTATTTTTAAAGGTTGTATAATTAAGGGCGTGGTCTATCATGTGACCCCAACAAGCACAGCGAATCATCCAGAAAGTTTACTCTGTTTCTCATTACGCATCTTTTAGTCAACCTTTATCGATAGCAAAAAGCAAGAAAACACTGACTAAAAAGGAGCGATATTACTTAAGGAGACCTTCTGTAATTGACGCGAGGATGCTAGTTTAGTTCTGTCAAAAAACGTCGTCAGTTTAATTGATAGTCTTAAATCCAGTTCAATCACCTATCCAATCATCTCCCAAATCGGAAAGCATGCAAAGTAATTAGGGTGGTTTTACTTAAACTGCGCAATATATACTAAACGATTAGGCTTTATCGCACTAATTCCATTGTTTTCTTTTGTTTACTTTTGACTATTAGACACTAATTGTTTGATGTTATTTCACGGGTTAATTGAAACCACTCTAAGACGAAACATAACTATATGTACTGTTCAATTGAGAAATTCAAAATTTATTTGACTGCATTTTGACAGACGTCAGGAATTTTTCCATCCAGTTGTTTCCCAAAGTGGACAGCACGTTAGTTAAGTCGAGTCTCTCCGGGCTACGATGGCACGCCGGACAAAGCGGTCCTCTACAAGCTTTACGAGCAACAAAATTAGGAAAACGTTTAAAGTCGTTTCGGTGTTGTCATGACTCCATTATCAAGTTACATGAAGCTTATACGTTCGAAAAATATGGAGAGTCTGACTTTCGCGCCATGAGTTAGACATACGTGTGGAGCAATGTGTTTCATGCGCTAGTTTTTTTCGAAAGATTATTTCTAACAATTTTTTCAAATCTTAAACTGCCATTTAAGTTGATAATACAGTGTCATGACGACACCTAAACATCGTCAAATTTAATGGTTCATTTTCGCCAGCCTTTGTATTCTAATCTCACAAAAGTAAAAGTTATTAGGTTTTATAACGCAATCATACTGGAATCACATGTTTTTCACTTTCCTGTCTCGGTCTTAAAGTCAAAGCAACCGAAGGGCCTACCCGCAGATTTGCCTGCACAATGTACTTATCTCCGGTCGTTGAGAACCGTCTTAGTGTATTGTCAGATAGTCTCATAACGGCACCTATGTCAGCGAGCCCCTTACGAACATTATCAATGGTCTCGTCATCATCCACCATGGACTCCGGAAGGTCCCCCAACAGGTTCATAAACTCCGCATCAGAAACATTTCTACTGGATGCTATTGATGGTGCGATCAAGGGTAGCTCCCCTAAGAGATCTAACAGTTCCGCATTGATGTCATTACTGGAGGCGACAGAAGGCGCGCTGCCGATGTCAGGTTCCTCTATCGCTACCTCAACTGTTTCTTCGCTTTGAACAGTATCTATAGTTTCTTCACTCTGGGTTCTATTATCCAGAGTAACTTCATTGTCTACTAAAGCCAGTTGGGATGAATGGTCAACGCGATCCCATGTTTCAACGTAAGGGGGGTAGTCCGATGGCATAGACATAAAGCTTCCTACGTACTCTTCCCTTAATTGTAATTTCGACTCGTTTTTGGGCCTGTCGTAGAGTTGATGCCGATAACCAAAATTTCCCAGCTTTCGCTTGAAGAACTCATGCAAACGCGTAAGTCGTGCTAAATAGTACTCCTTAATAAAATCGCCAAGCTCAGCATCCGCGAATTTCCCGCCCGATAATTCCTTGACGCTCTCATAGGATTCGTTTAGAATTGCTACAAACATGTTTATGAGAATAAAAGCCATGCTAAGCATGTAGCTAAATATGTAAATAGGTCCAAGTACGCGGTTACTGGTTTGTAGTTCATAAAAATGCAAGTCTCCTCCGAGGAATTTTTGAAACAGGGTGCCCAGGGCGTCTATGAACGAATGGTACGATTCAACGTCATTACCGAATAGGAGCATTCCAAGAAGAGTAAACGAAAGTATGTTGATGAAGAAAACGACAGAATAAGAGATCATGTGAGGCGACGAAAGCTTAAGCGAGGCAACCATTTGGCAGACGTGTCTGTTGAATCGAATGATTCGTAAAAATTTCACCGTGACTATGAACACAACTATTGACAACACAATTAACTCCAGGTCTGTCCAGAACAAGACGTAATCCGCACTCGCTGTCTCGAACGGATTCGCTTGAATTTCTTCTACAAATGAAGAAACGTACTTCTCTTTAAAGAAAAAGAATGCTACTGTTATGATGGCAAAGATGAGCTGCAGGAGATTCATCCAGTTCCAAAATGAGCGAAAGTAAGAGCAGCTCTGACGATAAATCTTCACAGTTTCCAGTAAAAGAAAATAAGCGATTAAAAGCAACAGTATAATTTGACAGGCCACGAAGAGAGAGCGAAGACTGGGATTGGATGTACCATATATGGAAAGCGTGTCAAACCGCGCCCGTGTTTCTGGTTTTCCAGTTGGGATCATCTCGTAAAGAAACTTCGCCACGCTGAATAACGACGTAGACGGATCAAAAACGGTGAACTCTACGAACACAACCGCTGTTCTTTCATCAATCCAATCGTTGCTTTCTAGATTGCGAACAACTCTCGAAGCTGTTCGCGAGTTGTACCCAAGATCAGCAACATAGCCTCCACCATCGTATTTTGCGTGCCTTCCATAATACGACAACGTATTCAGCTCAGTTGAAGTGTTATAACGCCAAGGCTTTGGACACAGTCTTAGGAGGTCATATACAGAGTGATATTTACTTAAGTTTGTCACTGGTATCCATCCAGGGAGATTAAAACGTGTGTCGTCTTCATCGTCTGGTGAATAAGGTGGAATGCATCTTTTGAAAAAACTTTCGATCTCAGAGTATACCTCTGTGACCTGACACGGATATTCTAATACAACAGAAATGAAAGAAAAGAATAACTGTTAGTTTGCCAGAACAAAGTGTTATCATAAATAAAATGATTTCTGGATCTCTGGCGTGTATGATGGGGACTTCAAAATAGAACAGACACCGCGTATTCGCCCGTAATCCGTAAATTATTAATACGCATTTTTTTCTTATTTGAAAGCAATTTTCTATTTGCTTGGGTTTTGCGTTTGATGCATGAGCTCCACTTAGGCGCTGCTGCGATCGAAGCAAACGTTTCACCTTGACAACCAATCAGGAGTGAGAATAAAACATACAAGATGTGCCGGTACCTGACCGGGCGTTTTGACCCGTAGACACGATGAAATTTTTCAAGCGTTCGCTTGTCTGGCTGTCTTTCTGCCTATCTTTTCGTCGATATGTCCTCTATCTGTCTGTCCTTCTGTCTGCCTTCAGTCTGTCTCTCTGTCTATCTGTCTGTCTCTCCATCTTTCTGCCATCTGTCTGTCTGTCTGTCTGTCTGTCTGTCTGTCTGTCTGTCTATCTGGCCCCAGTTGTTCAAAAGTTGGATAGCGCTATCCACCGAATAGATCTCTATCCAGTGGATAACGCAATTGGTTTCCCTAACACTTATCCACAGGGTAGTGATTTATCCGGTGGACAGCGCTATCCAACTTTTGAACAACTGAGGCCCGTCTGTTTGCCTGCGTCTGACGTCTCTCTATCCGTCAGTCTGTATGTTAGTCTGTCAGTCTGTCTGTCCGTCTTATGGTTGACCTCCCTGTTTATCTGTTAGTCATCTGTCTATCTTTCAATATACCCGTGTGTCTGCTTATTTCCGTCTGTTTATCGGTCCACTCATTTCTGTATAATCCAGTCTGTCCCAATCCTTATCACTGATTGGTCTGTCTAATTTTATGAATGTCTCTTTCTAGATCTATGTCTTACCCTCCTTGACTCTGACTTGCTTGAATCTGGGCATGCCCACTAAGAATGCCTCTCTGGTACTGATGTACCCCTCTGGAGCTATAAATGGCTGGTCATTATACCAAGTGGCGTCGTAGACTCCTGGAATGAACTCGTCCTCGATCCACTCCCAGAAGCCGTCTTTAGAATCAACCTGTGGACATACAAATCGAAATCTTTTTAACCGTCACCTCACTCTAAAAAACGACCTCGACTAGTTTATAGTTATACAAAAATTGAAGACGACGCCTTACAGGCAAGAGTATAAGGTTTATTTTAAGGTTTACCGGCATATCTTGACATAAGTAGTTTTAAGGTCCGTTTCATGTCGTAACGTCCGAAAGTTATTTTAAAAATACGTTTTGTCACGTGTCACAGAAGAAACGTTAAAGGATCTGCGTTAAGTAATTCGGTTAAAAAAGAATTAACAAAGAGAATTATCTTCATTCAAGAATTAAGTTAAGTGTTTTCTCAGCGTAAAGATTTAGAGGGTTAATAACCAAGTGAGCATATGACCTTGCAGTTTTAAAACTTCATTACTCGAACGCGTTTCGTCCAACCTAGCGTAGACTTCTTCTTCTTCATGTTTAAATTAGACGTCTAATTGAAAATGCGTCTAATTGTAACTTGTAAAACTTCCTGGTGAAATCTAAGCTAGTTAGAGGGAACGCTTCGAAGTTATAAAGAAGTTTACAACTACATGTTCGCGAGTCCTCTGTTTTGACCTTTTGGGTAAACGTTTTTAAAAACATCGCAATTCCGCGAAGTCGTAACCTTTTTGTGAATTTTACAGCTTACGGATACAGTCACCTCTTCAGGCACTTTCGCCATTAAGCTTCCAAAAGATATGTTTGAAACTTTCAAATCGAATCACCAAACTGTGATTGTAGCCATTCGAATGAAGGCTATATAGCAGCATTTCTCAAAACTGTGATCGAAGAGGCTCCTGTGTGAGGTGAGAAATAGGTTACATTCCTCTACATTTTTGGTTTGATTTTATATATTATGTAGAATAAGATCTGGCGGATTTTTTCAGTTTTTGAACTTGAAAGCGAAAGGGTAAAACATCAAAACTTATTAACAGGATGTTACCTCTTCAAAAGAGTCCTTGAGGAGGTACTCTAAACTCGCAGTTAGCCTGTATCGACTATATCCTCGATTTCCATACACCACCAAAAACAGGCAAATAACGAACACCACAAAAAAGATCAATTCCATAAGAGTATTAACGGTTTCTACGATGCTCTCTCTGGTCTTGCGAGCTGTGACAAGTTCGTCTCCTTTAGGGGCTTCAACGCTCACGTTTTTGTTAGCGTCCAAGGTAGAATTTTTTGCTGACTGGGCGGTCTTTTCTTCCGGCGGTTTTTTGAGGATCAACGCGAGAAGCAAGGCTACCGCGACGACTTTTATGGGCTGCATGACCGCTATGTCTTGGAAGAAGGAAACCAACGCGGAAGTAAGCCATTGGCTGGATATTTCCTTTCCCCATTGAACGCTGTAGAAGATGATGAAGGTTCCTGCTGCCAGTGAGGAAAGTAGGCACAATGCCCATCCGATATACACAAAGAAATGAGGAAGACAGCCAGGGGTTTTGATCTTTTTGTTTTTCTGTGAATTTGCCACGTTATCACCCGACTCTTCATCTTGTACGTAACGAGACTGTTGTTGACTCCCGTAAGAGATCTTAATATTGCGAAATATAGTTACTATAAGCAGGTTTAGAGGTACAACGACCACCGCACTCTGAGCGCCTATCGCGAGCTGCTTCAAACTGAACCGCAAAGGACCAAACCTGACCGTGTCTTCCTGCTTTTCACCAAACTGGTAAAACATTGCCCCCGCAAGCATCGCGCACAACAATACGCAGACGCAGCAAGACAGCCTCTGCGCACGCGTGAACGGACTGTGCGGAGGCCTGGTCGCTACTGAAAGCCATAGATGGCCATCGCCTAAACTCTTTGACACCCGCGTGGAAAATTGATACTTGATACTTGAAAGGTCACTTTTACTCGCGAGTGGTATGTCGACTTCTAACTCGCCGTCTTCTTTATCGACTGCAACCCATCGATTGCAAAGGAAGTACCATTTCTCTTCGGACTCTAAGTCCTTGATGACAACTTGACTGACGTACCAAGAGGGGTTATTCCCCGAGTTGTCATGCCAAATTTTTATCATGATCGGAGAGCGCAAATTATCCGGCAGAGAAATGATAAAGTTATTGATGCTGGCTCGTGCGAACAGCCTTTTGTCGCTGTATCTGTCCAATAAATATAATGTTTCGCTGCGTGTCTCCTCACCGTACACTATCATAGCTACATTTGCTGATGTCCCGGAACCTCTCCACATTCCAGTATACACTGATACCTCAAACAGGTGTTCGCCTTCAACTTGGAGACGGAGATTTTCAACTGCCTGTCACAAAGAAAAGAAGAGTCTTAATAGCATTTCTATCTATAGTGAGGCTCTATGTGAGTGTCAATTGGTGCCATGAAAAATGTACTACTCAGAGACCGGATCACTGTTGGGCAACAATCAGTAACAATAAATCGTCTGAGAAAATCGATTGTTGGCGAAAAAATTGTTTGAAAGTAGACATTTTGTTTCCGGTCATTTCACTCCCGCCCACCAGAACATTTGCCTCTTCCTCGTTTTAGGCTAGAAGTTTAAAGCCTGGTTCTCATATGCTGCCGAACTACCTGCGACATGGCCGCCGGTACTGCATGAGATACTGTTCCGATATGAGAACATACGTCGCCGGCAACAACAACCATCGCAGGCCTTTACCGCCGACGTGCCTGCGAAGTTGAACTCAAGTCAACTACGCAGGCTTGCCGGCGTAAAGGCCCACGATGGTTGTTGTTGCCAGCGGGCGTATGTTCTCATATCGGAACAGTATTCCAGGCAGTACCGGCGGCTATGTCGCAGGTAGTTCGGCGGCATATGAGAACCAGGCTTTAGACTAGAAGTTTACGTTATTGCTCTGATAAAACGGTAGCCAAGGAGGAATATAAAGGAAGAAGGTCTAAGCTTTTCACATTATTATTAGATTATTAGACGACAGTAAGCAGAACGTGAGCCAAGCATGAACCTAGTAAATATCACCTGGCTTGCCACGCGTCTTCCTTTAGTCTAATCAGTGATGAAGGCGTTCAGTAAGCAGTAGGTTTTACTGTCTCTTTGCCAGGCGACAGCGTTTTTAACCCTTTAAGCCTCATCATCATTATTCAAATTCTCCTTACTGGTCTCCACAGATTTTATTGAGTACTTATTGGGAGAACTTGTTTAAACATCAAGACAATTCATCTTAGGTGTTCATTTGCTTAATTCCCATGACTCGTATGTGTTATAATACACTGATAGGATGAGGAGAAGTTTTATCCTGATCACTACTGGGGCTTAAAGGGGTAAAGTGCTAGAAAAACAGAGGCGTGGTGTCAACCTCGTTCCCAGGACTTTTTCCCTCTTAAAAAAGGGAAATAGTCCTGGGAACGACGTTGGCATGGTGTTTAAGGATTGGTGTGCTTAATTAGCCTGCGCAGCAAGCGTTTCCGTGGGGCCTTCCGTAGGTTTCCCCGCCCGTTCGCTTTTCGACGGCGCGAAAATTGGGGCGAGCGCAACACTGATGGAAGCAGCGGAAAGGGGGAGGACCCTCCCCCTTCTCGCACTTTTTTGCGCTCGCCCCAATTTTCGCGCGTTCTAAAAGTGAAGAATGCTTCAAACCTGCGGAAAGCCCTATGGAAACGCTTGCTACGCAGGCTAGTGCTTAATGAGAAAAATTAGTCGGCCACAACTCCCCGCGCACCTCACTCAACAAAGGAGTTACGCCTAGGGACGGGGCTGGCATCTGTGGTGAGGACGTTTTCAAGCTCATGACAAACGTAACAAAACATCTCAATTACTTACCTTATATTCATCTTTCCTATCAGCTCGTCTGGCGATAAGGAGTCCAATAATCCACAGACCAAATATGGACAAGACGGTTGCTAGGACAACCACATTTCCAGAATCGAAAATGTTGGGAAACTGTTTAAACACGTAATCAAAGTCGATTGGGTTTGGAGCCACCAGAAAGTTCCCGCCAAACGAAGACAAGTGATTACAGAGACACTGTAGTGCTTCTGGTCTTGACTTAGGACCCACCTTGTTGAATTGGAAAGAAAAATTAATATGTCTGCCACAGGCAACAGTTTTAGCTTTTATAATTTGAGCACCAATGCTGAATTCACTTTACTAGGTTTGTTCATGTATATTAAAAGATAGAGATGAAGGATTTATCTCTCGTGCACTTTCTTTTAAGCAAACTGCGATCCAGTACCTTTCTCGTGTTTGTGTGTGGGGGGGCGGAGGAGGGGAGGGGAGGGGTCTTTTAAGTCGGGGGAGGGAGCAGTGTTGTGTGTTTTCATTCTTCATAGAGTCAATGATCACCGTAATCATCGCTTTATTGGTAATCAAAAGTTCACCTTACCCTACATCCCTCCGTGGACCATGCTTCTGCCGACTCATTCCAATACTGACATGTTGCCATGGTCACCGCCAACGTGTAATTAACGTCCGTGCTTGCGTTGTATGGCGGCTTTATAAGCACAATTGGAGGAGGAGTTGTTGGGGGATCTTTGACACCGACGCAAGATCTCTTCTGACGTCCATTGCGCGAGCAACCACGCCTGACGCGTTTCACTTGATCTGGCGTTGTGGTATTGATCTTTGAGTGATTGTAAAGCACTTCATATGCGATACCAATATAGTGAAGTCCCGTATGCCCAGTGATAGCAGCGGAAAGGGTCACCGTGAAGGGATCAGTGCTGCAATTAGTGTGTCCTTTTGTCACAGTATAATTACATGAGCTGTAGTCGGGAACAAAAGCAGTGAAAGTGAAATTTTCCAAAGTAGGTCTCTGCGCGTATCGTACATACAACTTTAGGTTCTTGTTGGCGGAGGGTACAATCCTGATGGAGATGGCGTACTCTGGTCCTGGGAATACAACCGTGTGAAACTGCATTGTTCCATTGTCACTTGGTTTCACGAAGTAGTCCTGGAGTTCTTTCACTTTTGGCTGCTGTAACAATGGTATGAAGAGCTCCACGTCTTGCACGAGGTTTGAGACGTTCAGTTTATAGCCACTTTCGTCTTTCAACTCAAAGTCCAGAACAGAGGATTTGATATTACTAGCAGCCTTGTCCCAAGTATAAGGATTGGTATTGAATGTTACAAGCTACGATTAAGGGAAAGTACAGAAACAATGACTAAACAAGAAAATTGATCAAATAATATTTTTCTTTGATTTTTCACGTTCATTGGGTTATAATAATAATAATAATAATAATAATAATAATAATAATACTGCAATTCTTTATACAGATGGCCTATATCACGCAAGGTGGTTTTCAATAGGGCACTGTGAAAATATAACAAGAGAAAATTTAACTAAAATACTAAAATGCTGATATTGAAATATTAGAAAAGAATTAAGAGGGATTAAACTCCTAAGTTCTACTTAAAAGTTGAAGAAAATTGAAAGCTATTTTAAAATTTAAACCCATTACGGTTACGGCCGTCGTCTTCATAGAAGCGTGACCACGTCACGCAAAAACATGCATGGCATGTCTTGTCATGAAGCATTTGAAGTTTGAAATGGAGTGTTTGCCAAACTTTCTTTCCCATAACTGCTGACCAGAAACGCGTTTGTTTAACCGACATGTTTTCCAATGAGTTACATTTATCGCAATACTAAAACTACTCGGCAAGCAACTCGCTTCATGGCCAAAAATTACACAACGGCCTGTCAAACCTCAAAGCACTGTGTTTGATGCCTCCATATGTAATATCTGACACCCAATTAGATTGTTTTTATCGTCACGTGGCCACGCTTAGCCGGATAAGACCACACTATTTGTTGTCTATATTCTCAATGATAAGTCCCCTGAGGCACCTTTTTAAAATAAGCAATTTCGTTAACGCCTCTCGAAAGTACATGCACACTACGGTTTTGCCCAAAAATTCGATTTGAAATAACGAAACTACTCAACTCTGTGTTGATCAATTTTAACGACGATACATTAAGTATTTCTTGGTATATGTCGTGAAAAAGAGACTTGCTAACTAACAGGACTATCTCAGAAAACAGCTGATGTCACCTAGGTACAAGCCGACGTGAAGACTGTTAAGAGGAGGCTGGGGAAGTCAGTTAATTACTTATTCTTTTTGGGCCTAACTATGAGGCTGTGACCAGTACTTAAGGCTACTAGTGCGTAGTTTTCCAGGAGACTAGCTATTCTTTTGCCGTGACCACAGTTGGCTGCCCACATACATTGTTACAAAAGGTGGCCATCGACTTCACTCAAAACTGAGAGAAATGTAAAAGACTAACCTGGCTTGAAAGATACTTCCTGTCTTTACCATCGCTTCCTATCAGCTCTTGGGTGGAAGGAAGGGTAACTTTAGAGCCCTCGTCCTCTAGGGCCTTGTCTCCTATTTTTGAAGGAACCTGACGGTCGATTACCATAGAGAGGGACCTGGTCTTGAGCACGCTTGGTCGTTCATGCAGCTCTTTAATGTTTTCCACGTTAGTACCCACGCGATTAACAAGGCGAAGGATTTGTTTCGCATACGATTTGCTCTGAGAATAAATTAAAAAACGACAAGAAAAAACGCAAAACACGTCACAAGATGCAAGCAGTTTGGTCTGGGATAGGGTATAGAAATCAGGGAGTTTTAGTCTAGAATAGGGTATCAATTACTGGGAAACTAATAGGTGATGTGAAATATTTAGTCCAAAATGGGTCTAAAAAACCCGGAAATATAAAATCTAAATGAAATCGTGACAACTCTGTTGATCGAGAGATGGTTTTCCATTAATTATTAAAGCACTGTGTGGATATATTTCTGACAGCTAGATGGAAAATAGCTAGTCTGGGACAGAGTAGGGATTTTTGGCGTCTAGGCTAGAATAGGGTTGCAAAAAGGACCTGAAAGTGGTTTGGTATAGGTTAAGGGTTTCAGAGTCCCAGCGGCACACCCCCACCAAAATGTTTCCGAGTCCCTCCCCCCCCCCCCAGCACTATGTCACCGGTAACCATTTATACACCTGGGTGGAGAGAGACAGTGTGGAAGACAGTTTCTTGTCTAAGGAAACGACATGATGGCAGGGACTGAACAGAAACGCAGGGAAAAATTGGAATCAAACGATTACCGCAAATAATGGTTCAGTTTTGTTTAAACTTAATTTACTGTTTTTTGAGACTTTGTGGATGGCTGGGATGGAAATGGACTGCAACTTGAAAAACATTGGAGCCACTTATTCTAACATTTTCCCCTTGTGTCTTGGAAAAATCGCTCAAAACTGACTCTGGTTTTGTTCTCGCACTAAATATCTTCCTAGTGATGCTCTGGGAGCATTTCGTGTATACTACAAAGAGTGCTTGGTTCTAATTTTGTGCTTAAGTTTTTTTGCTTTTCGTTAAATTTTATTTTTTCCCTTTTTTTCCAATATTGTATCATGATTCTTTTTTTATTATGAATATTAAGCTACTTTCCTCTTAGCTTGCTGTACATTATTATTATTATTATTATTATTATTATTATTATTATTATTTCAATAGAGCCGGTATTGACCCAAAAATATAAGAAATCCTCATGACGTAGCCCTTTTGACTGTAGCGCCCATTTCACTGTAATGGTTATAACATAGTCTGTGAAGCAAGCGTTTCCGTGGGCTTTTCCGCACGATTTCGCCTTCTGGCCGCACGAAAATTGGGGGTGAGTGCAAGAAAAAGGTGCGAGGAGGGTGACGGAGAGGGGAGGAGAAGTGCCCCTCGCTCCAGTTTTCGTGAGACCAAAACGCTTCGATTGTGCGGAAAAGCCTACGGAAACACTTGCTACGCAGGCTACTCATAACGAAATCATCCCTTACCTTCTGTTTTCTTTCACTGCTGATAACAACAAGTGATTCTTCCTCTTCTTCACCGCTGTCCTCCTTCGCTTCATGAGCAGTGATGTCCAACAAGTTTCCCAGTCCGTTCAGGAGCGATGTTCCAACCTGTTCAACAATCTCTTCGTCCTCGTGGTTCGACTTGTTATTTAACTTCAGAGTCATAAAATCGGTCATCGAGTCCAGGATAATGACTGCTTTCTCCTGTTGCAAGTAAACAAAGGTCAAAGCGTGAAAAAGATGGTAAATGTCATAAACAGTGGAGCAAGGTCATCTAATTAGTAAGCTGTCTTCAGTTTAGAAGTAAAATTTATGAAATATCATATATGTGAACTGTAGATGAAAGTCATGCATGCAGTCATGCAGTGATTTCTTCTAGTGCAAGTCACATAATTGATTATTTATATAATATATGTTCTACTTCAATTTTATCCTTGGTTCAATTTGTATTTTCCTTTGTTCTTTTTTATGTTAATATATGATAATGAATATGAAACAAAGAAAATAAAAATTGAACCAAGAATAAAATTGAACTATAACATATATTTGACTCCAGTCCATTCATCTTCCACGAGTAGCTAGTGTGATATCTCAGCTGGTAAAGCACGTGTAGTGTACCGATAAGCGCAGGGCCACGGGTTCAGATCCCGATCAAGCCTAATTTTTTAGACCCTGTTTTGGCAACAACTTTAAAAGTTACAATACAACACATTTTATTAATTCTCCTAGCTGGGTTTTTCAGAATTAATTTACAAAATATCGGCGAGGGTCTACCATTATTAAGGGTATTAGGTTTGCCTCGAACATGACTGCAACTCGCTGGATGTTTCAACATTTAACGAAGTCCCAGTACATGAGCTGTTACAGCGAATTGCCATCTAAAAACACACGACCTGCTCCCGTCTGGCCTCGTGGCTCAGTCGGTAGAGCATCGGTGATCACAATCTGGGGATGATGAGTTCGAGTCCCACTGAGGTCAAATGAGTTTCCTGTACCTCGCGTGGTCCATAATTCCGTACAAAAGCAACGCTAAGGAGGAAATTAAAGGGTTCATTCACCTCATCACTTTAATTTGACAATAGCTAGAGTTTTTCTTGCAGTTTTCAAAACTTGAATACACTTTTTTCTCATCATTTAATATTTCCAATAGATCACTTAGCACAAGTATTTTCATTTTTTCTTTCAACGAAAGCGTGGTTCAAAGTTAGAAACAAAGCGCAGTGAGGTGATGTTTACGAATCCGCGGAAAACCTGACTCCGCTTACATACTTTACCTGGGACTCGATGGATAGCTCGTTTCTTTTGTCCGCCACGCTGGCAACAACCGCTGACACCTGCGTTACTTCTTCTAGATTGGAAACGCTTACCGCTGACCATGCATCAACAATAGAATCTTTGAGCTAAGGTAAAAAAAATGACTAATGACTTCATCAATTAACCGATCGATTTGAAGTAATATGGGTGAACTGCACGAGCTAATGAAAGGCATGGGCGGCTACTAAACTTTGATTTTTAAAAATTGCTGGTCTCTTGACTGGTTGACAAAAATTTACATTTTTCTTTTTTGAAAATCTTGCATTACTACAGCTTACATAATTTTCAACTTTTCCGTCTTCTACATTATTGGTGGTGTATTGAGAACATACTTTAAAAAATACGATCGCCTTTAGGAGACGGCATGACTAAACCTTTTCTGATTTAAGAGAAGGTCAAGTAAAGTTACTAACTGATGAGTGACGTTTGGATCTAGGGACACGGTCAGGACACAATATGCAACTTCTTGTACAGAGATTGATAAAGAGCCCTTTTCGCCTGAAGCTCATAAATCATAAATTCATGCATGCTCGCTGGTCGCTGCTATTTGTTTCTTTCGGCAAGAAGAGGCACTCAACATTGTGGTACCGGCGAGCCGTTACTAAAAGTGGTACTACGACCAAAAAATCACCTTTATTTTTTCTTCGGATTTCGAAACTTTATTTACTAAACACTCTCCAAGCGAAATTTCAAGCCTTTATTTGGAGAACAAGACTGTTTATTCAAACTGCAATTTTCCAATTTAATAGTCCGCCATTATTACACCAGAAAGGATACAATGACGTCATTCACTCAAGAGCTTCAGAATGCAATGTATGCGTGAACGTGACCGGAAGTCGCTTATTTTGTATGCAGAACGGGAGTTTAGAGTTTTCAGACTCTAAAACTCGTGTTTTGCTTTAAGCTGTGTTTACACATTGCATTCTAAACCTCTTGAGTGAATGACGTCATTGTATAATAATGGCGGACCATTAAGTCGGAAAATTGCAGTTTAAATAAAGTCAGTCTTCTCAAAATTAAGGCTTGAAATTTCGCTTGAAGAGTGTTTAGTAAACAAAGTTTCGAAATCGGAAGAAAAAATAGAGGTGATTTTTTGATCGTAGTACCACTTTTAGTAACGGCTCGCCGGTACTTGGGGAGGGATTAGTAAACATAGTTTAGAAAGTGCTGAAGATGGTAACTCTGTAAGTGACTAGCATTCCATTCAAAGGAAATGAAGTAATACTCGTTGTTGCTTCTGATCTTGCCACAGAAACCAGATTAAACTCCCTCCCTTGAACGGTCTGTGTCTCTAATCTTCACATAGATCTACATCTCTGTTTGAATTGATCGTTTCTGAAGATAAGCAGTTTAAGCTCACCTTTATCTTATCTTGTAACTTGATCTCTTTTTTCTCAGCATGGTTTACTACTGACAGCACGGCAGTGGCCCTTTGTGCGGCCATCTCGATGTTGTTGTCCTTCAGGTATTGATTCATTGGTCCATCCTCAGACACATCCTCTTCAAGAGTTTGTACAGACACCACTGGATCAGTAACCTGAAGGGCATTATGGGAAATCGTGGCACTGACTAAATCATTATCACGAAAAAGGACTGGTGCTAAAATAGGAATCAGTAAGAACCCAAATTGTTTATTTAAGGTCATTGCCCTGTATTGCATTGCGCATCCTTACTGCACACGATTTGTTGCATCATTAGCGCGTGCTCACAGCGCGCGCACCTCCAGGGAGTAATAGATTTCCTATTTGAACACGCACTTGAAGAAGGTTTTAAGTTAATTTCGTTTAATGCTTCGAGCATCTGCCATAAAACATCTATTAAATTGTTCCTTGTTATCGATATTTTACATCTAGTACATTGTTTCAAGATTTGCTTTAATTATGTGCTTCCTGTTCCTGCGGAAAGTAGCGTAAACTGATCAAATAAACATGTGTTTGTTAGGCGAAATTGCTTGGGATTATGAGGTAACTTGAGACGATGATATCTCGTAAACAGACATGGGGACCTGTTCTTTTTATTTTATATTTCAAAACATTGCACGATAGATAACAACTTGTGAAAGTTTAACAAAAATCGTATGTTAAATTTTATTTCGGGGGAATGACCTTGAAACCTTACATGCCCTATAGCATGGAGAGATTTAAGTGAGCTTAATATTCGTTTTTGGTCCGTTGTAGTTTCATTCTTTTTGTTCTTTTCGATGTTTGTTTCGCTCTTCCGGACCCATACCTTCGTTCGGTCCGGTCCCTTTTTTTACGCTTTTTTTTTGGGATAGCATCATGGCAATATAAATGCAAACGGTATCAAGCATCAATCGAAATCGGTTCTCTCTGTTGGCTTTTATTTTTGCTCCTCGTCAAAGGCTGAAGAAATTTTCTTTTTCTTTCCGATCCGGTGGTCGACCATCATGGACGTGATGCAGTCAAATGGGACAAACGGGAATTTCAGGCTGCCCTCCATGGCTCACAAACGTCTGTACTTAAAAAAATGCGCCCTGAAGCGATGATATGTCTTCATTCACTCGAGAAAGTCAGTAAAAGAGCGCCAAACGCCGATGGAAAATTTTTTCCTTTAATATCAATGATTCAACTTAGAAAAGTGGATGCTGGCGGGAAAAAACCGAAACTCTGTGGAAAGTCTAGGTTGTCGAGCACTGCAAAGCAATCACGATATGGTTGACACAATTGAAAAGTACACTCACTTTAACATTAATCCATGTGTCCACTGAAGATCCAAGGTCATCTATAATAAGAACTTGTACTTGAAGTTTATAATCCTCGTTCGGATCTCCAACAGGTAGCTTTCCTGTAGCCCTCCTTGAAGTACCAGACTGAAAGACCATTTCAATGCCATCACTGCTGTTGTAGCGAAACCTGTACTTCAGCGGTAGGTCCTCGTCGTACCAACCACTGCATGTAAACACAAAGCTTGTTTCCCACGCTTTTGCTTCCGGCTTATCGACTTCGCATTTCCCTCCAAAAGGGGGCGTGTTTGTGAGAAAAGAGAATGTTGCAATGGAGCTTTGACCTGTGGAGGTCACGCCTTTCACGTTCACTAAGTAGGAGGCGTTGCCGTAAAGGCTCCCCTGTGCAGTGACTAAATTAGGAGAATTTCTGTACGTGAGGATTATTTCATCCAGGTTGGTTATTTCCTTCCAGGTTGGGTCACCTTTATCGCGATATTTCATTGACCAGGTGTAGGTATCAATTTTGTCGCACAGTAAACCGGAACAACGAGTTTCCAGGATCAGCCTGGATGACAGAATGACGTAACGTTGACAGTTTTGACGACAGCTGTGTAAAGTAAAACAAATACACTAGAAGTTTAAATTGATGTAGCGAACACGAGAGCACTTTTTAGTGTTATCCCTAATGCATTCCACACTTAAGGTATCAGAACTGGTTGATAAACCATATCCAAAAGTTCGATTATTTGAAAGATATTACCAAACTGTAACAAAACTGCAAAAGATGAGAGCTTCATTCCTAGTAGGAGCGGAGAAAACGAAGAATGAAGTTGGTTGTCACGCGTGTTATTTTCTTTCGATTTGTGAAATTTGAAACAATATGATCTCGTGTTGACAGCTATTTCGCGTTCGCTCAAATTCGAACATGCGATCGTTTAGTGAAAACTGCGGGCGAAATTCGACGAAAAACCGTGAAATACTTTCGCATTAAATACTTTCGCATTCCTAAAAGCAGTTTACGACCACCGTTTCGAATCTTTGGCCTTTCTTAGGCCTTAAAATCCGTCAAGAAATCGATTTGATATCTGAGCTTCGCGTGTTGCAGACAAAACTCAGCATGAAACTTGTAACACAATACGCGTTGCTATGCTATCCGTATTTGTCTACGCCGCTATGTTTATCCGATGGTGAGCGGAAAAGTTCGTCGATTTTCGACCGCTTTCGGGCTTCAATCGGTAGGTTTCTTTCGTCAGACATATTGGACAGCGGTCTACACATGAAAATCTAACATGGCGCCGCTGAATTTCAAAGATGCGACCGTGTATTTTGCTGATATGTTCGCCACTTTTACGGCCACAACAGACAGTGCAGAAAGTCATTGGAAGTAGAGAGGTATAGAATTAAAATATTTCTACGGCACGTAAATAACCGGGTCAAAGCAGACAATTGTGACGAAGTTGCGATCGTATTAAGTTCATGGACTCGTGAAAAAGGTAAATTCGGTATATCTCCAAAACTAAATGATACCATCAGCCGGGTATTTCAAGGAATTTGAACTTTTTAATAGTAAATCTGCTCCAAACGAATTCATTTTTGTAGCTGTACAGGGAAAGCTAGAAATGAGCAATCTTTGATTTTTTGAGCCTGCGATTTAAATGTGAATTCACACCTAAGGTGTAAAAATTGACACCTGAGATATCGATTTCCTGAAAGCTTAGGTTTTGCTGAATAAGTCTATGTACTTTTTATCTGGAATGATTCTGTTATGTTTGAGAAGTATATATTTTTTCAATTAACATGTTTTAACCAGTTCTAATACCTTAAAAGAATCTCATAGGATTGCGTATAGTTCGAGAAGCAGAAAAGCGCTTTCCATGTTTTCATGCATAGTGTATAGTAACATATAAATGAGTAGTTTGAGTACGAGCCAAAGGCAAGTGTCCCGACTCCTGCATTGTATTCTCCCAACTTTTACGAGTGTTTCCAAAAGTCATAAAACCGGTCAAGGATTGATGTTTCCTTGGAATTATAGTGAATGGCTTTCAACCATTTGGAGCATGGCCAATGTTGCTGCAAGAAACCTTTTATTGAACGAGCCAAAGGTTGGCTAAGATTTAAGCCCCGTTTAAAAAATCGGTTCAGGGACTGCTGACACATACGGTCAGTGATTATTTACATATTGAACGTATGCCTCACTTACACTATGCTCAGCTGGATCTCTTCTTTAATTCGCAGTCGATGAACAGCAGTTGCAATCTGTCCTCTCTTTGTCATAAACAACTTGATTACATAATCCTGATCACCCTTCATTTTATCGACATCGAGATCGACGATGTAAGACGCCCCGGCTCTGGCTTTTAACTTCCCCACTCCGGTGCCATAGCAACCGCCACGGTTCCAAGAACCTGGAGATCCGGAGGGAGGAAGCACGACCGGAAGTGATGCAATATCATCCGGAAATGTCTCTTCTTCCCTCCTGCAAAGCCATGTGAAATTGAGCCCTGTATAATCTCCTTTGCCAACGTCCGGGTCATGTGACTGAGAGCCGTTCAGAGTAAGGTTCTTATTAAGACCTTGAGATACTTGGCTGTCGCCGATAATATTCACAACCAAGGAAGTCGAAGTCACTTCTATGTAACCATAGCTGTTTACTGTAGTACCAGTTTGTCTTTCAATTGTTCCTGTGAACTTGAAATAGTAGAGGCCGTAATCGAATCCTTTGCCGCGAACTGTGGTAGTGACATCACCTACCGTTGTTCCTATTCTGTACACTATTCTTCGAAACGACCCTGAGTTAAAGTCGATGGTGTACATCTCAGCGCTGTATGATACTTGAACCTGGCCAGAAATTCTGCAATCTATTTCAACTCTCAAGAGAAACCTAAAATCTTCCGATTTCTTCATTTTAGTTGGCTTAGTGATTTCCTTTGATAGAGGCGTCGAAATATTGGGCGGACTGCAAGATGGATTTGCTGAAAAATGAATGCAGAGAAAACGAGTGCCTTGCTTATAAGAATAATAACAGTTACTAGTAATAAACAACAAGTAGTGCAGCAGTGAAATGAGGGATTTTGAAGTGAGTAGTACTTTCCTGTGCTTATTATGCTGTACGAGGAGGTTCTAACTTTTGATTCTATGGATGAAATCCTAAAGTGTGACCATTCAAATGAAAGCCACTGAGCAGTACTTTCCTTTGGTGCTATTTATTGTGCCGTACGAGGTGGTTCTAGGTTTTAAATTTGTGGATGAAATCCTCAGGTGTGAACATTCAAATGAAAACTACTGAGCAGAACTTTCCTGTGGTGCTGTTTATTATGCTGTGCAAGGTGTTTCTAACTTTTGAGTCTGTGAATGATTGGGACCATTAAATAAAAGCTACTGAGTAGCACTTTCCTGTGGTGTTGTTTATTATGCTTTACAAAGCAGTGCTAAATTTTGAGTCTGTACAGGAAATCCTGAGTTTTGACCAATCAAATGAAAGCTATCAAGTAGTGCTTTCCTGTGGTGCTATTTGCTAAGCTGTAAAAGTTTGCTCTAACTTTTGAGTGCGTGGCTTAAATGCTAAAGTGTGACTAAGAGATGTAAAACTATGATGCAGGTCTTTGCTGAAAAATGAACGCTACTGAAAGGAACTTCATGATGAGATTTCCCTTTTAATGTGTGTATGTGTTTTTCACCCATATTTTAAATTTCTCGAAAAATGGTCTAAATTGTGACTTTCATTCTTTCAGAAGAGTAAGGGTGTTAAAGGAAGACAACTCATTTTCTGCTTACCTCTGTTTTCAAAAAACTTGTAGTTCTTTTCAAATATGCCTTTATGAGACTTAAGTTTCTGTTTGATGACATTCATGATGTGGTCTGTGCTGTTCATTAAAGTCCTGAGAAGGATTTCCGCCGTCGCTGAATCCTTGTCTAATGGGCTAAAAAACATGCCAAAATAATCTACCGTTGTTTCAGATCAGACAATCATCTTGCGACACTACTTTGAAATTCCTCTTCCTCCATTTTATGTCGCAAATTCACAGTTGTACCAATCGTTCAGTGCCTAACTCAAACTGGAATTTTCTGTTGCACATCAACCAGTGTTTCCAGATGGAATTAGAATTAATCTATTTTGATTCTATTTTGTAATTATTATTGTATTATTGTTCTCTTTTTAAGTACGCGTAGGGACGAAAACCCGGGAGACCTCGAACTAGCAGCAAAAGCAACTCACAAATGGTCAAGTGTGGGAATCGCACCCCGGCAACATTGGTGCGAGGCGAGGTCTTATCACGACCTTAACATTTTTCTCCCTTACCTGAACTTTCTCAATGCTGAGCCAAAGAAATAATCTTTCTCGGTAACCAGCATGTTATTTATCTAAACATAGGCAAGAAAAAGTTTTGAAATCAGAAGAGTTAAAATTTCTGCCTTATATGCATTTGCATACCATGGGTGACGGGGGCTTTTCTCGCGCGCTCGAACAGGTGCACGCGAACTTTGGCGCGAAAGTCCGCGAGAGATTCCTCTAGAACCCAAGATAGCGTTTGCGAGCCCAAAGTTGCCATGCTCTTGTGTTCGCGCATGAACGAAACAAGAAAGCATGTCGTAAAGAAAACGCAAAATAGCTTATGGTTATTACGGTAGAGTGTTTGAATGGAACGAAATTGTGGTCAGCGAGCAAAATTCCTGCTCCGAAGAAAATAAAGAAATCCTTGTTTGCAGCCTTGAAAAGCCGTTAAACAATTTTGTTTAATTTTTGCTACAGCAGACAACCGCGAAGAGAATTGAAAGAAAGTAAAGAGACAGTGTCCCGCAAAACTGACATCGAAATTTCGGTTACTTAATTTCTATGGCATATTCCTAAATACCACCAAATATAGAACTAAATTTGTTGAAAAGATTCTACAGAACAAAACAAAAAAAGTATGTTTAGGGATTATGTGCAGGATTGCAATGATGGAAGAGGAGTTAACAGTTTATCAAATTCGATTTCTGATTGGCGGTCCGTCCGGAAGTCAAAATGTTCTTTCTGTTAAACCTTTGAGCTTTTAGTCGTTATTTTGCCTCTCAAGTTTATGTTTCCTTTTCCTTTTCAACACTTTTGCTATTCCAGTATAATGAAGCAAAAGTACAGCACGTTTCTGGCCAAGTTAACGAAAACACAATTTATAATAGCCTGGATATACTATCTTATTTTATTGTCATATTTCAGAAAATGTTTGTTTCAAAGGTTCTTTATTCATACCTCGTTTATGACAGCATCTTCTGTCGTTCGATACAATGTGGAACTTTCATTTACAAGAGCAACTGTGAACGTCATGTTCTTCAGCTTCAGCCACACAACAAGAAAAAAACCAAGTTCTGTAAAACCACACAAGAACAGTATTTGTCAAAGTCTAAATCCCAAATGAGTCGTATAATGATACTGAAAAAGAATGGTATTTCAAGTAACCACAAAGATTTCCGGCTCATATCTACGTTTATCTATTGCTTACCGTAAATACAAACGCTTGAATCTTGGTTAGAAAGAGTGACATAGTTTCACATCGTCCTTTTAGTAGCCAAGGGAACTTTAAAATTGAGTACAAGTACGAGATTGAGTATGAGTTTTCAGTTCTAGTTTATCAGCCTTTACATTATCACATCACAGACCAACCTTATTGCTGGAGCTACCTTCTTTACTGGTAAACGAAACGAAGGAGTGAGGTTTCTGGAAACGTCACTGGTTTGAAATTCAGAAGTCGTACTTGTTTTCAATCTCGTGCTCGTAGTCAAATCTAAAGGTCGCTAATGTATGGTCTGCTGTCGCTACGTTCTGATGTTTTAGAGGTCTGTGGGCGAAACCCGTAAAATGTGAGCATTCGGGTGTAAGGTTTTGGTTTTTCTTGCACTGTTTATCATTTTTGAAAGCTTTTAATTTGGTAATTTAGTTAAAGTCGTTAAATAATTTACATAACAAAGGAGAAATATAGTCCCTCAACCTTTTATTACATTTTTATGGAAAACGAAATAAACTGAAATAGGCACTATAAACCCTAGCCTCAACCATGTTTTCTCCACTTTGAAAATGGCAGGTTCCAGTGCAAAATATTTCTGTTGTCTCCTTACCTTGCTCGCATCTCAACCCTCCAAAGCCCACAGGACATTTGCAAGTAAAACCGTTCACGTGATCGATGCATGTACCGCCGTGTTGACAAGGGCTGCTGGAACATTCATTTACGTCTGCAATATGAAACAGATCAAAGGCTTGGATACGATTCTAGTCACAACCCAAAACAACGAACCTGAAGTGATGCTTATTTATTACTTAAAGGGACAAAAAAAAACAACTCAAGCGATACGAAAAGAGGCATAGCCTTGGTTGGGTCACAAAGTAAATATTCGAGAACCGGCCTACTTCTCAAGAGAAGGATACTGTGATACACTTAAAAAGCTACAGGTGTATATCATGTAAAGTGGACTGCCTTGTTTCTGTGTTCCACATGATTCTGTTTCTAGTTTTCAAGGAAAAGAGCTGTTATCATCTTATGCCAAAGGAATTAGAATTTCGAAAAACATTATCGTCATTCAGTTGTCGAGCACACTTGATTGAAACAAATGCAAGCGCCAGGATGGTAAACATGTGCATTTGAAGGGGTATTCTAAGTTGGTGGAGAAGATATGAATCACTTGCTCGTTAGGGAAAATGATAGTTTATTTTTTTGTTTCGCAGGTGAAACAAATGCAAACTCAAAGTAACTCAAACCAATCACGACAAAATGTAAGAATTCCTTTTCCCATATGCGTGCGTTTTTGTGTTTTCCATGTTTACGCGAACGTGCTTTTACTTGCACTTGGGGCGCACATGTAAACCAGGCCTATCAAAAAGCACGTTACTAGCTTAGGTCCCTACCAATTTCACAACGTTTTCCAGTGTAACCCGGAGTGCAATTGCAGCTGAAGTCGTTCACTTGATCAGAGCATGTACCATTGTTGAGACAAGGGTTACTAGCACAGTCGTCTATGTCTGGAAAATAAATGAATTCAATTGATAACACTTTCTTTTCAAATACTAAAGACTAATCTGTCTTTACGTATTTCCTGATGTAATCTTTCAACCAACAAAGCAAAGCAAACAAAGCAAACTTCTACTGAGGTAGTCACTTGTATAAATTCTCCTCATTGACATGTTGCAGTATGAGGCCCGTGTGCCACGTAAAAATCTGAGCAAACGTCACCTTTTCCGCCTTCATGTAGCTTATACTGCTTCTTCTTCAGAAGGTGATGCGAGCTAAGAATTTTTTCACTCCAATGATCAACTCACAAATTGACTGACCTGAACACAGAGCATCTTTCTATAGCTTTACCGTGATCTCATCATAATTGTTAAGAAACAATACTAAATACTGACGAACACGTCTTTTGTTATAGTCTTTGGAGGAGGTTATAGGAGTACTTAGGACTCGTGCAAAGTAGTGTTAGCAAACCTCAATTAAATAATAATTCAGTCTGACTAAAATCACATTAAATCGATAATTGGTCACAATTAGCAAACTCATCATTTATTGTATCAAAGCGAATGCTGATGGTCCCTGGAGGCTGATCATGAATTCAATACCGCAAGACAATTTCGAAACAATAGAACCATCACGTTAAATGCATGGGGTTTCTAAACAAGTGATGTCACTATCGTGGCCAGAATTAGCAAATTCGGCATTAAGACAGGAGCAACCCAACGAGAAAAATTTAGCGAAATACTTCAAATATCATTTTCTACTTTCTTAGATTGATTTAGAGCTTTTATAGGCATATTTGTGTCCGCTAACACTGGCTGAACTGTTCGTAATTATCAGCTGAAAATTTAGGCCCCTGAAAATTTTAGGAAACAGGATCCTATCCGCCGAATTTCCAAGCTGCTGATGGCTCTCCGAAAATGCGAGCAAACCTTATTTGACATTCTAAACGACATATTTGTCCCTCCGAAAACAATAGGAATTAATCAGACCCTTACTACGAAACACTGAGGTAATGTTTTGCTAAAGAAATCTTTAGTTTACACTGCAATTAAATTCCAATATCTCAGGCAATTTAGGCCTCACCGAACAGATATTCCCCGAAATGAACCCTTGATTTCGTATCAAAGGCAGATCTTTGAAAGTCACGGAAGGCTAATTGGATTTCTCAAGACGACTTCGACACCATAACTAAGATAAGTTGACAAAAGCCGCGCCATTTTCGGTGCATGAATTCTCTAAACAAATGGTGTGAGTCACTATTTGCAATTATCGTACAATTTATAACAAGAAATTGCCGTTAAATTATCGCACTTACCTCCTGAAAAGATTCCACAAAATCTCAGTAAGTTGATCCACGAAAAACAGTGAATCAGAAAAAACTTCGCGCCTACGGAGTTCATTGTCGCATTGTTATCAACCCTAAAGCTCGAGTCACTGAGTGCAGAATATACAAATCTTATTGACTTTTCTGTCGGTATGATAAATTTCTTATCATATTTGAAACACCAAATGCCTTCAGGGTTAGTGAGCTTTTAAGGCAACTAAGTTGCAGGCAGGAAACAAATTTGTGTCAAAGCGCTCCTTAGAGATGTGCTGTCTTTAAATTCGGGGTAAACCGATGTGTCTGAAAACCAGTTTGCGAGTCAAAAGTTCTTATAATTTGTTAGCAGAGAACTCAATTTAATTAGCACATATTTGAAAATCTTTGGTAGTCAACTTATTTTCCTCGCTATTTGTTCTAACTTGAGACTTCTTTTTTGTAAAACACGACCTCTGCCTTTTGTTTGTCAAAAGCCTTGATGTCATTGGTTAAACAGAATAAACAACACAAAATGAGTATTAACAGTTGATGAACATGACGTGTTTAGAGTAGCGCCAGACATTCTACAAAACCACCAAACCATGAATACACAGTATTGAATAATCTTTTAAACCTGAAATCGTTTGCGTGGTAGTCTTAAGTCGTTTTCTCGCGCTATTGAAAGGCTATGCTTAGATTCTCTATACCGCGGCACGACTTCAGTGTACTTCCAATCGATTCGTCACTTCTGTGGCAGTTTTCTAATAGGCCATTTCCGAAATGTCTTCAGCCTCTTTTTCAAGGCGACGCCCGGGCGCAAAGCATTTCATATGAGAATGAGTTTCATTTACATGCGTAAAAACAAAACTAATTTTCGTATGAAATGCAGTACATGCACCAGGCCTCATTTTGATAGAGAGGCTAAAGCTGACATACCGTGTAGCATGAAATTTTCGCGAATTTCGCGGATTTTCCAGTCGATACGCGAAAATTTGATCCCGCGAAAATAAACTCCAGCTAAAAAATCATCCGCGAAATATTTACTCCATGTATTTAGGTTACTGAACTTCAGTTGAGTTGACTGAGAAAAGAACATTAGGACCTTCCTCCTTGCAATTGCAACATAACGAATAGTCTCTACATTCTCTGGGTAAATTTGATAACAACAATACTATTTAGATGAGACCAATTCCTGCCAAAGAGCAAAAAAGATTGCGTGTTTCTCCTAGCCCTAGGCTTGGATAAATTCTGCCGGCAGAATTTCGAGCAGAATAAGCGATTTTTGAGGCGAGCATTCTGCCGGCAGAATAAGGCATTTTCGAGCAGAATTTGAGCAGAATAACGGAAAATCAGTGACGCTAATGATATGCATAACAGTTGTAAGAAAAATTGAAAACTAAATACAAAACATATGGAAAATACCTTGTGAGTAATGTGATTATTAGCTAAAACGCGCTCATATGATTCACTGTTTCGTCTTATATTAGTGATTTAAAGTAAGACGAAACACAATTTTGCTATACATAATGAATACCTAATTAGTACTAAGGGTTAGGCCCAGGCTCCCTGTCATATTTGTGAAAATACATAAGGCTCGAAGGGCCGAATGTTTTTCGGGTGCCGAACAGAATTCGAGCAGAATAAGGGTGTCAGAGCAGAATTTCGAGCAGAATAAGCGATTCTTAAGAGCACTGCCGGCAGGCAGAATAAGCCATATTACTAGCATAATTTATCCAAGCCTACCCAGCCCAGAAAGCACACAAAACCACACCTTTCGGTAGCTCTGAGTTAAAAGTAGAATAAATAAGACAATATTAGATCTCTTGCTGCTCTGTACAAGTTTTGTATGTCTGATCAAGTACCAGAGAGAAACTTGCAAGAAATCCGCGAAAATTTTTCCCTGTGGGGAAGACTTAAATCCAAATTCGTGAAAATTTGTTCCCGCGAAACACTCATGCAAAAAATCGGCAATCCGCGAAATTAAATTCCCTCGAAAATTTTATGCCACACGGTAGGAAATGGCTTACAAGTGTACGGCCCCGGGGCCTTTTGGAAGAAATTTAAGACGTTCCCGATGAAACACTTCTTGAGTCTTTGATATATCTTCTCAAACAAATCAATAAAATATGAAAAACAAAGAAGCAATATTATAAAAATTAAGCACAACAACCACACAAACAAAGGGAAAGTTGAAACTTTTTGAAAGCAAGTATCTCGTTTCATTGTAACTTATTCACTGTGTCTAAACTTTGTTTCCTATCTTCAATACAATTTCTAAAACTTATGAAGTTTCCAAGCCGTACCTATGTCGGAAACCGTCACCCTTATGACCCGCTTATGATTTTCTTTGAGAACTGTAAATGTAACATTACATCTATGACATAAACAGGATCTATCTACACAGCTTCCACCATCAACTAACAAGATTTGTCCGAAGCAAATTAAACCAAGAAGTTTTCTTAACTTACTTTTTTCACAGTGCGTCCCATTAAAGCCAGCTGTACAGTTGCATTGGTATCCTCGGATTTTTTCCCAACACGACCCGTTGTTAAGACAGGGTAAGCTTTCGCATTCATTTCCATCTGAAAAATAGATGTACACTAATCCTTTAATTCTACAGTTCAAGGAAGATTTCCTCTTGGCTCAAGAGGTCCCATGTCTCTGTCTGTTTTTCTAAACACTTTCACGCTAGAAAGGACCTTATTACAGTCAAACCTGTCAGTAAGTGGTCACCCTCTATTAAGCTTTCGGCAGAAAAATCCCAGAAAATTTTCCTCTTAATTCCTGTAAATCTGGGCCCGGTTGCTCAAAGCAGGGTTAGGCTAACCTAGGATTACTGTCAATTTTTAACCCAGGCTTATAGCCAAGGGATGCGTATTTTTGTAAATCCTTTTTGCGCTATGTTTTGACATTGGTTGCTTGAAACGGCCAGTTAAAACTAGCTTTGGAAATTCTTTTCAACAAGAGAAAAGGGACCCTTGATTAACTTTAATCCCGGGTTAGCGATAACCGGCTTTCGAACAACCGGGCCCTAAGCGGTCACCTCTGCTAAGCGGTCACCTCTATTAAGCGGTCGCAGTCACCCATTTCTAGGTTCCAACGAGGTGCACTTACCCATTTCCCAAGGGTGACCGCTAATACAAGCCTGAGAAAACAGCCAATGTTTTGCGAGGTCGCCACTTGAGCCCTCGCAAAACGACGTCTGAGTAAGGAGGACAGAAATTCCATACTGATGACGTGCACTACCCAGATCTTGGTAGTGCTTCTGACAGAAGCACTACCAAGATCTGGGTGGTGAGCGTCATCAGTATGGAATTTCTGTGCTCCTCACTCAGACGTCGTTTTACGAGGGCTCAAGTGGCGACCTCGCGAATCGTCGGCTGTTTTCCCAGGCTAGCTTAACACAGGTTTGACTGTAGTTCTATTTCGTTATTGTTTTCAGCTTTTTGTCTCTATTTTTCTATTGTTGGTAGCTCCCTTAGCTTGTTCTTGTTGTTGTTTCTGTAGCTTAGCATTTTTACGTCATCAGCAATATGTAGATTACTAGCCGCCCCTTTTTAGAGCCGAGGGGTGAACTGGCAGAGAAGTGCTCTTCTTCGCTTCATTCTCATCAGAAGGGTTTGGCTCTTTTGCTTGCTCGCATTTCTTATCTCTCCCACTTCACGGTCTAGCTATACACAGGGACCACTAGCAGTTCAATGGATATTCATGAAGTGTATGGTCTTTTCTTATACTGCAATCTAAACTCACCATGAGCTATAGGAAACATGTAGTTCGAGTTCTCACCGAACGTTGTTTCAAGCAAACAGCGGTGAAATATGTCGACACGTCAATAAAAATTATCACCTTACCGTCAGTTCGGTTGTCCTGTGTCTTTAATTTCCACGTCTTCTGCAAATATCCCTGTTTCCCTCCGATTCTTGAGTGAGTTTGATATCGCCCGGAGGGAAACAGGGATACTTGTAGAAGAAGATGTGGAAATCTAAGACACGCACGCGGGACAACAGAACTGACGGTAAGGTGATAATTGTATTGAAATGTCGACATATTTCAGCGCTGTTTGCTTGAAACAAAGTTCGATAAGAGCTGGAACTACATGTTTCCCATCGCTCACGAACTCACCTCTAATGCATCCGTACAATTCAAGTCGAATTGCAAAGTTGTTGTGCCACCAAGTTGGGATGATGTGAAGTGACGTGAGCATTGCTGGTAGCGGAACAAAATGACGTACAATAGTGTTGTTGTCTTTGTTGCCTAGAAATTGCTGGAAACCAAATTTCAAAATATACGTTACTTCTGACTACAAATACTGCTACATACTAGACAACGTGTTCTTTTAACCTTCTCAGCCCCAACTCATTTCATTATACAAATTCTCCTCACTCGTCTCCATAGATTTTATTGATTACTAATTGGGAGAACCTGTTTAAAGATCAATACAGTTCATGTTTGGTGATCATTTGCCAAATTCTCGTGACCTGTATGTCATAATACACTGATATAATGAAGAGAAATTAGATGGTGATCACTACTGGACACACTGCACCGTTTCTTCCAAGAAAAGTTTTTCTATAGCCAGAGTGGCCGTGAAAAGGATTCATTAAGGGAATTGGTATCTGTTCTTTTTTTTTTTCATGTGCGCTACGTGTCAATCAAAACAAATTAAGCACATTTATTTCTCCATTTTTGTACCTACCCAGGCCATCGAATGAGAGCTTTAATCACACGAAAGACGAGCAAACTGAAACGAACATAATTTTTTGCAAATAATTCGTCTTTCATAGTTACTTAATAAAATTTCCACGTTTTTTGTACCAGACTTCTAGGATTGGTATTTTTCAAGGACAACCAGAAGAACACAATTAATTTTAGCAAACCGAAATCCCGACATCTTTAAAAAAAGTTTGCTTTTTGATTACCTTAGTGTCGCGTCTGTTCTTCTCCTTGAAGAAAAAAGTGCCAGATCCAAAAGAATATCCTAAGTTATATTTTTTAGTCCACTCTTCTATATTTGCACCATAATAACCTTGAGTTGCTATTCCAGTTATGATCATCGTCTCTGGAAAGTACACTGAAAGAGCTGCGCCAGCCGGGGACCCAGGCTGTGCTCGGTAACCGCCTGTTCGGTTCAGTCTCGCGCGGCCAGGTCCGTATAGTTTCGTGTTGTTGTTATAAACTGTGTTGGCGGTTATTTGTGTGTCATTAATGCGGCCATCCGAAAGTCCCAGAGGCTTATAGCAATCTGTAAGAGAGAAACATCGCAAACATGTCTTTTGACCTTTTAACTAGCTTTCTGGTGTGCCCAAAATTAAATTCAAGAATTCGCAAATTTCCTTCATTCAATACTGATTAACAAACAGCACCTTTGAAAGGCAGGTACTGTTAAATAGCTTTAATTAAAATTTAATACTTCAGGATTTTATCCATAAAATCAAAATTTTGAACCACTTTATGAAGTCAGTATTAAATAAACAGCACCAAAGGAAAATACTGCTCAATTATACACTGTAAATTCAGAAGTTCTGGCTCTCTATTTAAGCCCATAATAGCCCGATTTACAGAGGCTGAGCCGGCACCAAAGGGCCAAATTGCCTCCCAATGTGGGCTGTTTCGGCTTTCAATGGGGTTAGTTCTGTCCCAGTTGTGGCTGAAATAGCCCCACAGCGGGCTGTATCAGCTCCAGGAGCTTCAGGGCTAATCTGGCATTTGGGGGCGGAAACAGATCTTCTGAATTTACAGTGTAGCTTTCATTTGAATGCTCACACTTTATTATTTTATCCACAGACTCAAAATTTAGAACCACCTTATGCAGCACAATAAACAGCACCACAGGAAAGTACTGTTCAATATATCCTTCATTTGAATGCTCAGACTTTAGGATTTCATCCACAGACTCGAAACGCTGTGCAGCACGATAAACAGCACCACAGGAAATTACTGCTTTCATTTGAACGGTCACACTTTAGGATTTTATTCTCAGACTCAAAAGTTAGAATTATTGACTACCTTGGACAGCACACTAAACAGCGCCAAAGGGGAAGGACTGCTCAATCGCTTTTATATTTCAGTGGTCACTTTTAGGGTTTCGACTTAGACTCCAGTGCTAGAATCGCTCCACACAGCATAATATCTCTATCTGATCAAAAGACCGGTCTGATAAACGTCAATAATGCTTACCAAAAAAAGCACGGATTGACAAATTTCAGTACTGTCTAACTGTTTCTTTAATTTCCTGAAGCCTTTTCAAGGTTTTAAAGCCGGTGAACATTATCAGTTTCTGAAAAACATCTCCAAATTTCACTCTTCAAACAGGGTTAATATTTATTTAGTTTGCAAGTCATCTGAAAAAAAAGGTTTTTACTTCATTATTATTCATTGTGCAAGTCAAGACTTAAACATTGCGGCATAAAGAGCTGTTCATCGTGATGAGTTTTACAAACTGCAAACTTCTACTGAGCTAGTCACTTGTAATTCTGCTCCTTATCGACATGTTGCAATATGCAGCCCGTATGCCATGCAACTGAAAAGCTGAGTAAGTGGCCTTCCCCGCCAAAAGCCTTAATGTCAGGGGCACCCAACGAGACAATTTGAGCAAAGTACTTTAAACATCATTTTCTGCTTTCTTAGATTGTTTTAGAGCTTTTCAAAGGCATATTTGTGCAAGCTAATACAGATTGATCTGTTCGGCGTTTTTAGCTGAAAATTTAGGCCGCAGAAAATTTTAGGAAACAGAATTCTATCCGCCGAATTGCCGAGCTGCTGACGGCTCAACGAAAATGCTAGCTGACCTTATTTGGCACTCTAAACGATATATTTTTCCCTCCGAAAACAATAGGAACTAATAAGTCCTCCTGTTACGAAAGTCTGAGGTGATGGTCCGACAAAGAAATCTCTAGCTTTCACTCCAGTTAAATCCGAATATCTCAGGCGATGTTAGGCCTTCCGAACAGATATTCCCCGAAACGAACCGTAGGGTGCCCCTGTAATGTAGCCTAGTGCTTCTATGCAGAAGGTGATGCAAGCTTTAAGATTTTTTCACTCCAATGGTCAACTCACAAATTGACTGACCTAAACACACAACATCCTCAACACTGAGCTTTAGCGCGACTGACGACTGATCTCGTTGTAGTTGTTAAGAAACCGACAATACTAAATACAGACGAACCCACCTTTTGTTTAATACAGTCTTTGGAGGAGGTTATAACAGTACTTAGGACTCGGGGTGCAAAGTAGTGTTAGCAAACCTCCATTAAAGAATAATTCAGTTTATAGAATCACATTGAATCGATAGTTGGTCATAATTAGTAAACTCGGCATTTAGTATATCAAAGCGAATGCTAATAGTCCCTGAAGGCTGATCATGAATTCAATACTGCAAGGCAATTTCGAAACTTAAAAAGATTACAGTATAGAACCACCACGTTCAATGCATGAGGTTTCTAAACATGTGGTGTCGCTATCGTGGTCAGAATTAGCAAACTCGGCATTAAGATTTGGTATCAAAGGCAAATCTTTGAAAGTCACGGAAGGCTAATTGAAGTTCTCAAGACGACTTCGACATCATAACGAAAGTATACATGAGCCGTGCCATTTTCGGCGCAGGAATTTTCTAAACAAAGGGTGTCACTATTTGCAATTATCGTACAATTTACAACAAGAAATTTCCGTTAAATTATCGCACTTACCTCCTGAAAAGACTCCACAAAATCTCAGTAAGTTGATCCACGAAAAACAGTGAATCAGAAAAAACTTCGCTCTTATGGAGTTCATTGTCGCATTGTTATCAAACCTAAAGCTCGAGTCAGACTGCAGAATATACAAATCTTATTGACTTTTCTGTCCGTATGACCTATCATATTTGAAACACCAAATGCCTTCAGGGTTAATGGGCTTTTAAGGCAATTAAGTTGAAGGCAGGAAACAAATTTGTTTCAAAACACTCCTTAGAGTTGTGCTGTCTTTAAATTCGGTGTAGAAATGTGTCCTAAAATCAGTCTGCGAGTCAAAGGTTCCTATAATTTGTTAGCAGTGAGTTTAATTTAATTAGCACATACTTGAAAATCTTTGGTAGTCAACTTATTTTCCTCGCTATTTGTTCTAACTTGAGACTTCTTTTTGTAACTGACACGACCTCTGCCTTTTGTTTATCAAAAGTCTTGATGTCATTGGTTAAACAGAATAAACAAGACAGAATGAGTATTAACAGTTGATGAACATGACGTGTTTAGAGTGGCGCAGACATTCTACAAAACCACCAAACCATGAATACAAGTACAATATTAAATAATCTTTTAAACCTGAAATCGTTTGCGTGGTTTTCTTAACTCGTTTTAGCCCGCTATTGAAAGACTGTGCTAAATTCTCTCCACCCGACGGCAGGACTTCAGTGCCCTTCCGATCGATTCGTTTCTGTGCCGTAGTAATAGACCATTTCAGAAATGTCTTCAGCCTCTTTTTCAAGGTGAGGTCTGGGCGCAAAGCATTTCATATGAGAATGAGTTTCATTTACATGCAAAAACAAAACTAATTTGCATATGAAATGCAATACATGCACCAGCCCTCACCTTGATAGAGAGGCTAAATGCAGGAAATGGCATATAAGAGTACGGTCCCGGAGCCTTTTGGAAGAAATTTGAAATGTTCGTGATGAAACACTTCTTGAGTATTTGGTATTCCTTTCCAAACAGAACAATGAAAGATGAAGAAACAAAGAAACAAAATTATTAAGCGTAACCCCCATACAATCGAAGGGGAAGATGAAACTTCTAGGCGAAAGCAAGCAAGTATCTCGTTTAATTGTAACCTATTCATTGACTCCAAAATTTGTTTCCTACCTTCAATCTAATTTATAAAACTTATGTATAATTACGACTAGGTATCCAAATCGTACCACTGTCGGAAAGCGTCACGCTTATAACAGGGTTAAAACTTGGCGGTCGCACGGTCGCCCGTGGCGACTAAGAATTGTCCAGGGCCACTAAAAGTTAAGATTTGATCGCCCGAAGGGCGACTACGATTTGAGAAATACGAAAAGAATAACAATAACAATAAAATAAAATGTTTTTCCTTGGAGTACCTTTCTTTTCTTTCCTTTCTTTCCTCAACTCTTAGTTCATCAATTGTAGTAAAAGTTTCGTTCTAAAGTGCAAAATTCAAACCGTTCGTGATCGAGTTTTTAGATCGCTCCGATATGTACACGCCGTTTTGTTTTTGTTCACACGAGATGCGGTACGTTTTCAAACAGGAATATCAGCAAAATCACTCAACACTGCTCGATATAATAGGCTTACTTTTCACCTGAATTCAAAGGCGTTCGAAAGAAACTGAGAATCGCGATACTGTAGTTTATAGGCGTTGAGAAGATCGTTTTGTCTGTATTAGGAAAAAATGGTCCAGTTTTTCTTTGGGAGTTTATGGACCAAGTCAGAGCCTATAGGTTCTGACCTATAGGGCAAGGAAGAACGAGACGAATGATTCCCAACACAGACCGAACAAAGTTTTTATTATAATAACAATTTAACCAATTTCTCGACAGTACACTGGCAAATGTGAGCTTTCAAGACAATGTTAAGATCAAGCAAATTTCTTTTGGCGTGTCAGTCGAACACCCTACTAGAAAGAAAACACGGGCCGAAACATCCGTGAGGCGTTTATTCGAGCAAAAATGGTTCAAAATTTTTTTTGTGTTAGCAGACAAAATTTGAGGGCCACTTTATATATTTTGGCCTGGGCTACTAAGAATTCAGGGATACTGGCCCGAGTGGCGACCAAGCACTGAAGTTAATTTTTAGTCCTGGCTTATAACCTGCTTATGATTTTTCTTTGAGATCTGTAAATGTAACATTACATCTATGACACAAATGACAATTTTTGAACTTCTAAACATTAACTGTAGATACTGTCTCTTTAACGCTAGAAAAATGTGTGCTATAAATTAAAGTTCTATGAGGCTAATGTAAGATATGGTTAAAAGAAAATTATCATGGAATAAACAGTTATTTATTCTATTTACTCTAAACCAAAAAAGTGGAAAACTGGTGTATCACAAAGCAAAATGGAAAATAAGCGTCCTCGTGGATTGCATCCAAATGGCAAAATAACTTAAAACAAATCAAAATGGTCAAAATGATTTTTTTTAGGTGGAGCAACTAGTAGAAAAGACTATTCTTGAATACTTAATGCAGGAAAGAAGCTGAAATAGTGGTGTATTTATGGATTGACGACGCATCTAAATGAAAAAGTAATCAAAAACAAATCAAACTGGAAAACTAATTTAAAGTAAATAAATTGATGGAACAGATAAATTGTATTTATGTGACTGTTCCAGAATACATTGTCGGAAAGAAGCTGATCATGAAGTAAGTGTTTTTGCGGGTTCTCATACATGATTTGTGATATATTTTTCTAAAAAATGGCCTCCGGCTGATGTTCTTGTTTCGGATCGATGAAATGGGCCTAAGTGACGAGAGTGGAGTCTTTGTTTACGTCGGTGTTCTTTGATATCTCCCTAAAAGCATACATTTATCGGGACTTAAACACACTGAAAGGCCTAATAAATTGGTAGCGACTCTGTCATCAGACATTAAATAACTTTAGCAAATGCGCAGAAATGTGAAAACTCTGAATAAGTTACAATTTGAACGAGATGCTGGCTTTCTTCCGAAAACTGATGTCAAATTTCCCTTCTCTGAAAATTGTTTGGTTTAACAACGGGATATTCCCAGGTTGATTAAAACGTTCAAATCAAAACGACGTTTCCAGTAGTTTGACGGTCTTTCAACAGGTACTAGGTTCCTTCAACATGGCTGCCAGTGTTTGCAATATGGCTGTTCGTGTTTTCAATATGGCTGCCAGCGTTTTCAACATGGCTGCAGTGTTTTCCTCTGACAGCCATATTGAAGGGACCTGATGAGGGGCAGTCAAACTGTTCGTCATTTTGAATTAAGC
Source organism: Siderastrea radians (assembly GCA_964017195.1). Classification (NCBI taxonomy): domain Eukaryota; kingdom Metazoa; phylum Cnidaria; class Anthozoa; order Scleractinia; family Rhizangiidae; genus Siderastrea; species Siderastrea radians. The sequence goes on along the minus strand of OZ024892.1, from coordinate 9,983,794 downwards.
GTTTTCTTTCTTTTTTCCTTCGGAAAATCCAGTTCTAAAAGCAAAGAGTTTTAAAACTTTAGATAATGAGAGGTGAAAGCGATTTCAGAAATTCTATTGCCTTCGTTTGTCACTGTGTGTGGCTGTGCAGTAAAGCCGGTTGCTACTCCGCCATACAAACGTCTGTAAATACCTCAACGTGTGACATTTGAATGCATAAGCGATGGAGTTTCCTTTTAAAATTGGCATAACAGTGAAGTTTTGTTTGTTTCTTCCATTTATGAAAAATCCGTTCTTAGTGGGCGAATCTCTCAATACCAAATGTAAACTATAACGACAGTTACTTAAACGGAGGTTATAATTAATACTGGCATAACTGAAGTACTTTACAGACGGGTTCATAAGATATGTCTGATATAACCGTCATATCAGAGTTTTCAATGATAACATTATTTTGTAATTGTTATTTGTTTTGCGGACCCCACGACTCCCTTACGTCTACAAACATAAAACGATTTAATTTGAGTTTAGTTAAACTCCCAGGAATTGAAAGGTTAAATCCTTGTGTTCAATAATGTTCCAAAAACACGTCAAAAAGTCAAATACTTGTAAGCTAATATTAAACGGAAATTAAATAATTACCTATACCTCAAGGAAATTGCTAGATTAAGCAATTATTATCTAATTAACATTGCATACATGGTGACAGCTTGGAGCAGTCAGACATTCGTATCGACTTAACACATAGTGTGCGAAGTTGAAATACGACAGCACGATGTGGTCGATGTGGTAGCAAAATAAACAAAAACCTGTCGCATTTCCTCTGGTTTTGTTTTTGTTTTTGTTATTTATGGGTACCCACGGCGAAAGTTCGTTTTCATTTATTTTGTGTTCGTATCCGATGTCAAACAGAACATTGTTGAATCCAGTCTCCACTGAACACAAAGATAAAGGTTAAATGCGAGCATTTATAGAAAAGACAAACCTCCATAATGTAATAAAGCTGCCATGTGATGGAAAGAAACGAGAGTTTTTAGCTCAATTCTCTCGTTACGTTGGAAATAAGAGATAGAAAGCAGAGAAAGAAAATACAAGACTTGGCAGAAATCTCCCGATTTCCTCTGGTTTCAGTCGTGCTCGTCTGTCACAGTTCTTTATTAATTACACCCCAAGTGGGAATAGTTTTCAACTATTTTTCTTCCTCTTTAAAGAAAATACGTTATTTGTTCGTCCAGAAGTGTAAGAAGCTAGTTATTCTAAAAAGAATTTTTGCAACCACCAGCAACAAAGCGAGAGTCACAATCTTTGTCCTAAGCTTTAAAGGATCGCAAGACTGGAGTACGGATCATAAGAATATCAACTGACGAGCCAGGCTTAAGTACACCCTGATAAGGAGACAGCAGGCCCGAAATGTCTGTTATAGTGACCTTTTGGCGCGAAAAAAAAATCTTCTGGCAAATATTGTGTATAAACGAGACAGTAAAATTTGTCCCTTTTTAGCTAATCTTTTTTTTTAACTGTTAAGTAAAGTATCAAACTCTTCTTAAATGTATTTAATATATTATTCCTATCCACGCTCGAAATGCCGTCGGAGTTAAAAAATTCCTCTACTTCCTCCTTAAATGAAATGTATCGTAGAACAGTGGCACAACCTTTACTCAATGATTTGGCTGAATTTGAGCGCTGATACATCAAATGATTTCATCCATAAATTAAACTTTTAAACACATTCATCAGCTAAAGATTTGATGACGAGGGAAGGTTCAATTTCTAAACAAACTTAGCAGTCAAAAAGAGAGCTTGTCCGAAGCTGGCGTCAAAGATTATGCATTTGATATCTGTCATCGCATTGCTTCCCCATTTCTGCGAGTGATCAGGCAATGTTATCACAGTTTATTATCTCAAGGGGAACAAATATCATGTCCTCCAGCGTATATTTATTTCACTTTAAACAGAGATTTTGTGATTCGAATTCGCCTCCAGTTAGGCTTACGTACTCTGCAGCTTTAGAATATTTCATGCTAATGTCTGGCCTCTCGAACTTATCTTGGATTCATGAAAGGACCATTTAGTACCCACTCTGTTGACTGTTAAGTGGTGGATTCGAGTGCTTGCAAAGTATCGATATGGAAAAAGCGTTTCTTTTTTTCTTATCACCCTGATACTGCCCCATATATAATAACGTTGCTTGTATACTTCAAAATTTTAAGATACCCAGGAAGATTATATCTAAAAGCCCGCTGACTAGGTCAAAGCGAAAACATCCTTGATCCTAGCGAGCCAGACAAAGCCATTTTATACACCCTTAATCGCATTTAAGGATTTTCAAGTGTTTTCTTGGCAAGACTTGAATAAAGTGAAAACATTTTGAACAGAACACGATGTGGAATTTCATAAGGGCTTTCGTAGCACTGAAACTTACTTATATGTTCGCAACGCTAACCAAATGTATCGCCGCTGTTTAAGTAAAATAAAACTATCAACAAATAAACGGTAGAGTAAACTTCCATACGTACCAGGTCCGATGTAAAATGATTGAGTCCATTGTAAGACGAGGAAGAAAGCGTCCAAAACAAAGACGGTTGAAAACCATGGCGCCGTCCTCATCTCGAAGCTTTTCGCCTGTTCAGGCACGTCAGCTTGTGTTGATGGCTTCCTTGTGATTTTATCATTCTACATGCAACTGCAAGAATTAGAAAAGGTCGAGTCAGAGGTCAGAACATCCTTAAATTTCACTGTGTACTGACAAACCTGTTTAGATAACTTCAAAGATTGCCAAATATTTGTTTGGGAGGAAAAACAAAATAACACTGATCGTGAACTACACTGAAATGTTTTCAATTACCAAAAAAATTCAAATCTTGGGAAAGGAACGCACGTCCGAACAAATCAAGTTAAAGACCTTTAAACTGTTCGTCAATAATTACAATATCTTGAACAATTTCACTAAGAAATGTCTGGCTTATGGTGCTGATTTTTCCACTTATGAGCTCGCTATTTTGTTTATCTGGTCAAAGGTAGCAATCTCGAGCTTCAACCTCCATAAAACGAACTAATTTTATTAAGTGGTCAGGGGTAAAGCACTGTAGCTACTCTAGGTTTTTTTGTCACGTTCAAGCTTTTAAAACACTATTAACTGTGCCCTCGTGTTTTGGATTCTTGTGTCAGACAACAGTCAGCTCACACGTCTTAATTAATTACTTTCATGTATGTCAATTTTACGTTTACTTGTAGATGAATGTAACAGATTAACCAATGAAATAGCAAGGAGAAAATACTCATTCTCTCCTTATCTTAACCCTTTAGTGTCAAAGTCAGAGCATAGATGCCTTCATTATATACTTCTTTACAGGATAGTTCAACCCCTAAAGAGACTCCTGAATAACAGAGACAGGGGTGGGCTGAACGTTGTGCTCAGGGTCAAAATTCATGGTGTGGAGCTGCTTAGAGTGTTTGAATATAAAATGACCACCTTTAGAATAGCCCCAGCATCGTTTGGGGTATAAGCCGAGAAAAATGGCAGAAACACTTTCGGGATCGGAAGAAATGGTATTTCAGTGGGGGTGAAGAATCCGGGCCACGCCCACGAAAATTCTGGTAGTTTTCGGGAACCATAAATAATTTCCGAAAATCATCTCGGCAAAGATGATTATATACGAGATAAAATGATTATGAGAAAATTTCTCCATTTATGAAAAGTTAAAGACAAATGGCGCAACTTGAAGGGCTCGTGACGCGGAGGAATTATCACACGATCAGGAGATATAAACATTTGTCTCTTGAAAGTGGCTCAATTTCCTTACTGAAAGAAAGTTAACTACCAAAAACAAATTATCGTTCGAATGCTGGGACATCGGCAAATAATTGAACCTTTTCAGAAGAAAGGACACATGGAGTTTGGCTTTGGCCTATCTGCATCGGTGAGCTCACGCGTAAATTAAACTTCAGCTGGAGCTCGGAGACGAGATCGTTGGTTACTATAGGGACAAGGATTGTAACCTTGGCATCCCGTCTTGACTAAGAGAACATTTATATTCGAGAAGTTCAAATCCACTTCAAATTATTTTTGCCTTGGATAGTCAATGTTTCACAAAACCCTTTCAGGCTATCCCGAAAAAGGTATAGATGCCACATCTTTCTCTGTTGAGGATGTTGATTGTTAACTCAGGCTTCCCAAAGGCCACCGAGACAAAGCCAAAAAAATTTTTAGCGGCACGATGTCGTCTCCGTCCGTCAGTCTCAATCACTGAGTCACAAATTATTGCTGAATGTTTCCTTAAAAGTATTCCGCTTTCTGAGTCCTTTATTTGTGGATTTTTCACTGAAAAACTGAGAAATGAAATGAGAGCGATGCGACTATTTGAAAATTCTTCACAAAATGCCGCCTTTTTAAAGCGGCCTTTACACGTCGATTGACCAACTCGTGTTGGCAAAACTCAAATTGGTGTGTGTGAACGACACAGGAACATGTTGGCAAACTGTTGGTGACAAATACAACTTGTCTCTATTCTCGCCAACTTTTCGCCAACAGTTTGCCAACATGTTGCTGTGTCATTCACACAAACCAATTTTAATTTGCCAACACGAGTTTGCCAACATAAGTTTGACGTGTGAAGGCCGCTTAAGATGCTGAGTCAAACAAGTTCGTTTAGTAATTACGTAAGATTAGGTTAGTTTTCATATACAAAGACTTCACAGTCGCATAACGACGAGGACAATCGGTGAAAACTTTCTAAACCCATTGGATTAATCCTTAATTGTGTACAAGGACTTCTTAAATAACGAGGGGAAAGTTTTTTGGCAAAATTCTCCGGGCAGACAGTTCAAAAAACGCAGACAGCTCTCTGAATTCGTGAGAACTGACTTGTATTCCCTCCTGAATGGATCAAACAAGCAATTCAACGTTCGCTTTTCAGAGCAAGGAAAAAAGTAATTAAGACATATTATTTACTTAAGTATCCCGTTTGAAAAACTTACAGAACAGCAAACAACGAATCTAAAGATTCCAATCTAAAAAAATCTGCCATAACCTAGCTTCGTAATTTTGTTTTACTAAACGGCTCCTATCGATACGCAAATCTTATTTTTAACTCTGAGTTGTGAATTATTCCCTGACTCGTCTATCTCACAATGAATGCTCTAACAGATACATGAAATAAAGTTTTCGAACAAAACAACAGACTTGAACTGTTTCAAGCAATACAAGTAAATCAAAGGAACTAGACGTTTTAGTAAACACCACTAGTAGGGTTGTTATTAAATAGACAAAATGTTAACTAAAACATTACGGTCGTAAAATTACCTGACCCACTGAGTAAACTGTATGAATTCCCCACGAATGGAGGAAAAAAGTCGATAAAATTCAATTTCTTGAATATTCAGGAGTTCTGGTGTACTAATATCTTGCATGTGTTCGTGAAATGTCTTTATTAAAGAATAAAAAACCCGCGAAAACTCAGCTGTCTATTGAAAAATTGTCGTATGTAAATAAAGCACGAAACATTCTTTTGTAGAAGCCCAGCTTGAGATTAGTTTTCAGCTGCAACGCCTTAAGCAGAACTCATAACTTAAGATAAAATCCTATGCATGGTGTTGCCGAGACACAATGACAGTTTTGAATACATTACTCGGAGAATTGGAGAACTAAAGAACAGAATATATCCGTTTATGTCTATGGGAATGCATTTCACCTCAAGTGAAACAAGCAGAGGCTTCTTTTCAAAGAAAATGTTAATAAAGAGGGAAAAAAAAGAAACCTAGTTTAATTTCATTGAATTGATCAAGTAGTGAATAATCTCAGCGAGCGTTGTATTGAACCGTTTATCGCTTACTCTGCTGGATATTTAAATTTGGACAAAGTAAGGTAAAATCTGTGGTTTAAAAGATAATCTCTCAGTAATTAACCTGTCTGTTACAAAGATCAGCTTAAAAGTTCTCTTAAGTTTCATATGCCTTCTACAAGACTCCTTGAGAAATTGTGACCTTTTTTCACGTTCTATCAATGGCATGCATCCTTCTGATCTATTATAACGCCAGAGAATAATGGGCAAAATCGTGTGCATTGCCTCATTGACTGAATCATTTGCCGTACCTATGAATTTCAAAACAGTCATTATAACTGGACTTTCATCTTCATGTTGTTAATTTATTAAAAGCGTAATTGCAACCGCCAAAAATAGCTGTTATGCTAGTTGCGGATTGCAAGTGTTTACCCTAAAACTGTTTTAATATAAAGCTTGATGTTGTCGTTACTGTTGTTGTTGTTGTCGTTGTTGCTGCTGTTGTTTTGTTGTTGCTGTTATGTTTTTTTTAATTGATCAGTTTGTTATTGCTTTTTTTGTTGTTATGTTGTTGCGGCTGCTGCTGTTGTTGTCATAATTTGTGCGTGGAGGGCATAAATTGTGAGTTAAAAGGCATATGGTCGTGCGTACAGTTGAATCATCAGTTTGATACGGACGCCAAAGAAATATACAGATTAATGAGGAATATGTTGCAAATCAGAAACCCACCGCCCTTGATAAGATTAAATTTGTGTCCGCATTACATTCCATTCCATTGTATTTCTTTACAAGACGAAACATAATGCATGTCAAGCTCAGCTGACTTAAGAAGGGGTGGAAAAAGAAAACTCCTGCAATAAATTCTGACAGCAATTCTGCGACTCGGTTTATCGAAACACAGAGATTACACTCACTGACAAAAATCGCAACACGTATGAACGTACTGATTCATGATGTTAAACTGGATACTTCCATCTGGACAAGTAGGGCATTGAGTTAAACACTCGAACGGCAATTTCATATCTCTCGCGCTCAGATGCGGTATTATGTTACATACCGAGCATTTTCTGGACAAATCGAGCGTTTTACTTTCTCGGTACGCGGTGCACGAGCGCGTTATATTTTCCCCACCAAGCATATACAAACTCTGTGTCATATGCATCCAACAGTTAGGCGTGCGCGCGCATCTTGTTTGTCCTGGAGATCGCTGAAATGGCCTGCCGTTTCTGAAACCTAGTGCCGAGATAACTCGCTGTTAAGAAAATAGCCGTGAACATTTCCTGAAATAGCCATGTATTCCTAAAAATTGCCGAGCATAACTTATTTCACAGAAAGGGCCCGGCTTTTCTGGGAATGGACGACCATTTCTGGGAATATATCTAGAGACTCACAGTTGCAACCTTTACAGACATGCGCGTTAGTGGAACGCCCTTTAAGATATCCCAAACTTATTGCTGAGTTCCTTACTGCAAGGGATGACCTACACCCACCTTATCCCCGATGACTATTGTCCTGAATTTAGAAAAATGATGTGTGGAAGAAAAATTTAATGTTAATGTTAAAAGGATTATTGGAATGATGAATAACTGACGCCTACACCAGGTGTTAAGGAAAAGTCCAATTATAATCAGCGCCCAAAAGCTTGCAAGCGTCTAAAAAGTGTTTATACTCTGGTAACCAAAGTATTTTTAATAACACCAGATTTATAACAAGAGATGTCGTGTCCGAAGAATGCAGGAGACAGTTGTTAAAACTTCGGTCCTTTATACAGGGTGCACTTTTCTTGGATATATTCCGAGACAAAACAGAAATACAGTCAAAAATCCACAAACAAAGCAGGAGTCTACTAAAAACCCACAAACAGATTTTGCAGGAAGGATATGTGCAAGGTTTCGCATATCCTGTTTTCACAATATCCGGAATGTTTGCCGTGCACCGGTAATTTGCACTCCGCGGTTGACTGAGCAACGCAAATGAAACCGATTGTTGACAGTTCTTTTGTGAGATATGTACAGTTATGTTAGCATAGGTTGTGAAAACAGAATGTTATTGCTTACGGCCTTGTGAAAAGTCAGGGGCACCCAAAGGATCGTCGTGGAAGTCCGTAATCGCCTCGGAAATTCGGTTTTAGTTGTGATCAAATACTAGAGTTTTTTTCGGCCAAATGTCACCTCAAATTTTTGTTACATGGTCAAATTTTAAACTTCCTTTTGTTTTCGGGGAGGACAAATATGTCGTCTAGAGTGTGAAATAAGGTCACCTGGCATTTTCCGAAAGCCGACAGCAGCTCAGAAATTCGGCGAATGAGATTCTGCTCCCTAAAATTTAGTGCAGCTTAAATTTTTTTTGGCTAAAGAACCCGAACAGATCAATCCGTCTTAGCTTCAATACAGGAAAAGACATTTGAAGTATTTTGCTTAAATTTTCTTGTTGGGTGCCCCTGTTAAGTAAACAAATCCATAGATAGAAAATAACTCCTGAGTTTAAAAGGACTCAAGGAAAGAAAACAAATAAAAAGCAATGAAATTGTATGAAAGATTGTTTTCATTTGATGTTTGCTTTTCCTCACGGTATCTTGTACTTCTTTCAAACTGGCTTTCCTTCCCGCATTAATATTCCACGCTGTGACCAGACACTACCTAATTACCATGCAGGAGGCGAAAGACTAAAGATGTTCCCGGGAGATGTTACAACGAAGGACAAAATTACCTCACGTGAAACAGAAGCTAAAAGATAGAACTAATTCTTTGCTTATTAGAATGAATTTTCACGAACTAAACAAATCCAGGGGTGCTAACAACAGAAAAGTTTGCAAACTAATCCTTACCTCCAGGCGTCGAACTTTGTTGAAAACCAGGCTCTGAAAATAATTTCCCTTTGATTTTAAGTTTCAGAGTGGGTAGCTGAATTAATACGTTTTCGTTTAGAATACTTATTATCGTGAACTAGTCAATGAGTGTGAGCATCAACTTTCACTGAGCACGAATCAGTACCTCGTTAACATTTGACCGATTTGATTTAACTTGGATTCGCACGGGTGGTTTTACGACAACTACGTCATTGCCAATGTATATACATGTATTCCTTGATATATTTTGTTCAGAGAGATATAATACTTCATGACGTATTTCAACCTGTGGTCAATCAAGTGGGATATTTCCTTAAGCGTCATATTATAAAATTTTTCAAAGAATAAATCATTTTCTGTTTACACTATATCCAGACAGCAACTAGCAAATAATCCATTGAGAGACCTTGAAACAATATTGACTTTAAGTTGCTGTCGTTAAGGACCCTGAAGATAATTCAACAATATATAAGACTTGGATCGCACTCATTGGAAAAACCTTTTCCTACGATCAGTATTGGGTGTATTTTTATTTTTATTTTTTAGATCAAAACTGTGAGGAAAACTGCATATAAAATCGCGTTTAAGGCCGCATTTAGAAATAGACATTTAACAGTGACCTTAAATCTGTGAGAAGCTAACTTTTACTTGCGTGTTATTTGCATATTTGTGGAACTTAACACGATTGCAATTTTTGTTTTCCTTGTGATGTATTACAAGGAAAACAGAAACGGAAATTGTGGAAAGTTCTACAAAGATCTGAAAGATGCATATTTTTGCGTTCTTCATATAGTAGGTCACGTATGGCTTGGCCCACCGTGACGTCAATAACTTTTAATAGAGTTCTTCATATCTGACTGTATCCAAAGTGTGAGCTGTCCCGGTTTATGATCTTTTAGGTACTAATAATCCATCGTTTCAAAGAAGAAATATTTAACGAGGAAGCCCTTTCACAATTTCTAAACTTAGCCTTATTTCTTTGCATGTATTACGCATTTGTTCACTTACTGTGTGGCTACGAAAAAGACTGAACAATAACTTAGTGGCAGGTCGAGGTCCACGTCCGTACTTGTGCGGGCTGCTATCAGTGGTAATTTTTATTGGTTACAACATGAAAAGTAAAGCATACTCTCTGTCTTAAGTAGTGAAAGAAATTGACAAGTTAAGAAGTTTTTGCAGAGAACTGGGCTCTGTATTTTACCTTTTGGGAATTTCAGCTTTAGAGCAGTGGAATTGGAGGAAAATCAGTTTTAAATATGACGCGGTGTTTACATGTGTACACAGATTATCCGTTTATGGCCTGGCAGCCAGCCAAACACGTCCGTTTTTAAAAGCAACTTCAGCTGATTTAAGCGCGAAAGTGTCGAAGTATTTCAGTATTTAAAGATGAGTATAGTCGGCGAAGATGAGCTGACAGAATTCGGAATGAGAATAGTAAGATTATAGACATTATACAGTTCTGTGTTTAGATGACATTGACCGGAAAACAACAGTATCTCTCTGACTGTAGAGCTATCGAAATGGCGGGATTATTTTAAGCATTTATTTCCGCCAATACAGAAAAAATCTTTCTTTCGTTGCTTCCATCGTGATAATAGTCATGAAACTTTGGGAGACCTCGGAACTATTCACCATTTAAGCCAAAATATCGCCATGCATGTTCTCCTCATTGCTCTCCATATATTTCCTATAGTACTAGTTGGGAGAATTTGCTTGAACATCAAGACATTTTAGCTTCGGTGATCATTGTCTTTATTTTCATGTCCTGTGTGTTTGATCAGTAGTGATACTGAAAGAATAAATCAGATGCTTGTCACTGCTGGGACTTTAAGTTTTTAAAAATTTCAGCCAAACCAACGCTCGAGGCCTTATAACAGAAAAAAGTGCTACCTTTGCCAGAATGTCTGCCATGGTTAGATTCACGTGTAGCTCGGATAATCACACAGCTAGAAACAGCAGTTTTGTCACCAGTGGGGAAGTGAAAGATCAGAAAGCCACCGAGGTGACAACGAATCAAACCTACAATCAAGGATATAAGTCGTTGGTACACCCTTTTCCTTTCCCTTTGGCCCAAGGTTGGCCCACACTAAAAAGCGCCATTTTATTTTCGTTTTCGTTTCAATCACTAATCTCTGGCAGTGACCACCCCTAGTGCCTATTTCAAAAAAGCACATTCACATTAGGGGGCATTCATAAATCTACTTCACTTTAAAATTGTAAACTGCGCCACAAGCAGTCTGGCAAAGTCCCCCACACAGTGTTGTAAATTAAATTATCCCTGAAAACCCCTGAGGGAAGTGGATAATAAGATATTTGTATTTGTATTTGTGTCACCACCCTTGATGACATTCATTCATTCATCTTGGGTTGAGACGAGAACCGCAATGGACCGATACAGCCTACCATAGATCCCTTCTCTGGCTGAGGTCCGATTTCTTTATCATAACAAAAACCTCATAACGATATGGCGCGAAAATATGCTCCTTGATCATTGCATGGTAACCTGAGCCTATAGGAAGAAAGTATCTTTCTTAAATATTCCAGTAGCCCACAAAGACTTCTGCTTTATGTTGAGGGAAACATTAGGGCAGTGAAAGACCGTTTGCTTGATGTTCAGAAAGTACAGTTTACTGCAGTTACAATATACACTCGCACAGAGTGCTCCGCCCCTGCTAAGCTAATGAGAGGTGAAGATGACCATAGAATGTTTGATGAGCATTGAACTGCTTAAAGTTACCTGGACGAAATTTTCGTAACTTTCATGACTCAGAAGAAACAAAAAATAAGAAGCTTACCTTTAAAGTTATAAAGGATTAGCCAAACGACAGGAGATCAGGAGTTTTCTTGACGCAGAACGGTTAAATCAGAGTTAAATCATCTCACCAAACAGTTTTATTTTCTTCCCAAAACACCCATGGAAGTGATCATTGGCGTAAACCGCTTCATCCCAAACATACAAACCACAAACCAAAAAGCCCACGCAAAGGAAGAAACATACGTGATATGGTGCAGAAGTTTGATTCATGCGGAAAAATGAGTTCACAAACTATGTGAGTCATTCCATTTAATTAAATGTCAAAACACATTTAATAAATTGTCAAAACTGGTTCAGTGATATATATATATATATATATATATATATATATATATATATATATATATATATATATATTAGTAATTTTGTCAGTCTGTGAATGAAATTCTCACAGCGGGCCGGTGGCGATTCAAATAAATGATAATTTACAATGGGCGGTGCTTTTCCATTGGTCCACTTTAGCAGTCCAAGGTGAAACTGTCTTGGGCACCATGGCAACTTGGAAAGCTTTGAAACTATTAAAAAATAGAAATTTGCGAGACTGTAATTTAAAAAATGACGAGTTTAAAATTAACTTCCATTCTTCTATTTTGTGATTTACATAAAATATGCTCAAAAATTTCTTGTTTTTAACTTCCTGCTTTTCGAGCACGTACACAGGTTATAATGCTCTTGTACAGTAAAAAGATGAAAGCCATGATGTTTATTTAAATAATTTCCCTTCCAACCTAGCCGGTCTCTCAGTTCAATCTCGACGCCACTATTTAACTGTGGACGTTTATAAAGTATTTCCTCATAACAGTAATAAATAGTTCAAAAATGGTTTAAGGATTAAAAGAACTTTATGAATTATCAATACAAATCCTTTGCCTCCGAAAAATTTTATCACACTGCAACACGATCGGTCCGTAAGACCGTCTGCAAGACCCGATGATGTTACAAAAGAGAATTAGTCAGAATGTCTTGAAAAAGTTGCGGTGTTGTCTTGTTATCGTGATGAAAAGTTCTATTTTTACGTTTGACCTGTCATTCAAGGACACATTTTCTAATTAAGATGACAAAATGCTAACCACGCATCTCAACATATCTCACAGATCTTCCTTTTAATCAACACCTGACAAATTTTCATTTTAATAGACGAATTAGTTGTTCAGGGGATACAAGTTATACGCCTCTTAAACAATAAATATTGTTAGTGGACTCGTCAAATTTAAGTTTAGTCGGAAGGCTTACAACAATGTGCAGTGGTTTTTAATGATGATAAAAACAGTGCCTCCTGAATCCTAATTTACATAAAATAATTACTTCATCTCAAAGTCGTAATTTTATCATGTTTATACGTAACAAATGTTTGTTAAATTTGTTAAAGAAAAAAAGAGATAACAGCAGTGCCATGCGTCCACCCTAACGTACATAGCATCCTTAGATTCGGTTGATATCAGGCGGTTTGTTGTCCATAATTCTCGGGTTCCTGAAACGAAATATCAATATGCATGTCAGCCAGACAGTGTGAGAACGCTGCAAGGCATCCACGTGATGCGCTCTAGCACAACTATTCATTATTAACCTTATAAAATAATCCTGAAAATAGCTGAAAATAACCTCATCGGGTGACAGCTCAGAAGTTTACATAGGCTCAGTCTCCAGCCGTGAGTGTCTCGATGCGCCCACGATTCTCTCCACCTTCACGGCTGGGCGCACGGGTTTGGTTATTGTTTAGACTGACCAATCAGAGACAAGCCTCCTGAAATTTGCGGGGCAGAATGCGCGGCATAATTTAGCGGGATTTCGTCTTTCTTTTGGAATTTCACACTTTTAGGAGGCGTTTCAGGAAATACTTTTCGCATTTCGCTTTTTCTCAAGACGATACAAAAAAACCCGATAAAATTTATGCAATCGACGTGTGGATTGTCTGCATAATTATTAAAATTGTAATGACGTCACGGACATGCAACCAAACCCGTGCGCCCAGCCGTGAAAGTGGCGAGAATCGCGGGCGCATCGAGACACTCACGGCTGGAGACTGAGCCTACAGTTTACATTGACCCTAAATAACGTAAACGCCTTTCAGTTAGAACACAAATGTATATTAAAATTCCAACTTGTATGTAGCTGCGTGATACCAAGGTCCAATGAAATTAGAGGTTGTTAAGAGCTGCGGGGCTACCGGGTGGTAGTGGGCTGTTTACAAAGAGGAGCCTATCCGTTTCTGGGAAAAGCCTCGCCTACCCCTCCCCTAACCCAACCTTTTGCCCTAAGAGATAATAAGTTAATAAGTTAGTGTTAATGTTGGGTTAGGGGAGGGGTAGGTGGGGAGTTCCCCAGAAACGCTTAATGATCCCACCGGGGAGTTCGCACGACTCATTTGAGTCAGCCGACTTGAACCCAGGACCTCTGGATTTCAAGGCAATCACTCGAGTGATTGCCTCCTTATCGGGAAGCAAAATCACTTTTTGCTCTTCTATTTTAGGCACTAACTTTAACAGTTTGGAAATTTTTGTATTTAACTAGCAACTAAATTTATAGATTTTCTGAACTATTACTGGGCTAGCGAGAAACAACAGACTTCGGCACTCAACAAAAAAGGTTGAAAAATTCTAACAAAAAATACAGAACGCAAAAGAAACAAGCCAACGTTATAAAGCTTCGTTCAGTTATTTTGAACTAACATTTTATGAAAACAAATAGCATCTTTACTTAAACGTTAGCGGTACTGTTAGTTTGAATTGGTTCAAGCCCTTTTATACGTTTCTCTCTATGAAAGAGAAGTAAAAAATCACTAATACATTTGAACTGTGGATGAACGCTTGATACGGAAGACCATCGCAATTATACGGCGCAGCTTAAGTAGCTGCGAACAGAAAGGCTGCAAAAATTCGGGCTTGAAGGTATTCGAACCCATGACCCTGCGATACCGGTGCGGCGCTCTTACCGACTGTGCTATCAAGCAAACTAGGAGCTGGTGATTGCGTGGGTTCGCAAAAGAACCGTGAAAGATGAATACATGAAAGAGAATAGATGAAAAATCATATATTTGAAGCGCGGAATTGTACAAAGCAACTTAAGCAGCCAGTACTAAAAGAATTTAAGCCGTTAAAAATCAGGCTTGATCTATTAAGGCAAAAAAAAGGGTGCCGGCTTCATTTCGCAAAAGTTAACGTGATTCTTGAAAGTATACTTCTATGCTGTTCCTTGACAATAGGCTTTTATATTCAAAAAATGCTTAGAAGTTAAACTAAGAAATTTTTTAAGTCCGACCCCTGGTTTCTGCTGTCGTTTTAGACAAAAGCTTTCCTCATATTTTTTTCTCAACCCAAATGTATAAATGAATTCACTGCAAAACATCCTTTGAAGTGATTTCTTTCCAGAAAAATTGTATAAAATAAACTTAAAACTGGAAACCTAACAGTCTGAATATCTCGGTTTCATTTAAAAGGCTTTCTATTAAAAAAAAAATTCCTCAGGGCACAATTCAGTTTCCACATGTATAAATGCATGGGTATAGCTGAACTAGGCCCTTATCGATTGTGCTACCATAATTTTTGGCATAATTTGGAAAAAAGAGCATAATTTTTGCACTTTTTATAAAAGTAGCACTGCTAGCATAATCGGCATATTTTTTAGTTTTTTTTTAAGGGAACAGGGAACATTACCAGAGTCATGACTTGCTTGGTCTCTAAGATTGATTATTTTCACGTTCTGTCCATGGTTCAGTCTATTTTCATTCCTCTGGGGGAGGGGAGAGGGGGAAGAAGGTTACCGCAATACTGCGTCGTTCGTCCTCTAGAGGACTGTGCACACCGGAAGTAAAGATTGCGTCGGTCCCAGTTCCCGCTTTCACGGGCAACAAAATAGGCTCAGTCTCCAGCCGTGAGTGTCTCGATGCGCTCGCGATTCTCGCCACCTTTACGGCTGGGCGCACGGGTTTGGTTGCATGTCCGTGACGTCATTACAATTTTAATAAGTATGCAGACAATCCACACGTCATTTGCTTAAATTTTGTTTTTTTTTTTATCGTCTTGAAGAAAAGCGAAATGCGAAAAGTATGCCTGAAACGTCCTCCTAAAAGTGTGAAATTTCAAGAGAAAAACGAAATCCCGCTAAATTATGTCGCGCATTCTGCCCCGCAAATTTCAGGAGGCTTGTCTCTGATTGGTCAGTCTAAACAATAACCAAACGCGTGCGCCCAGCCGTGAAGGTGGGGAGAATCGCGACACTCACGGCTGGAGACTGAGCCTAGCAACAAAATGGCGTCAAGCAACTTACAGATGCGAGAAGAAGAACAGCCGCCCGTAGGCCAGAACCCGCTCACATTGCTAGAGATTGGGGCCTGAAGCAAATTAAAAGCAAATACAAGACCAGGGAGGGGGGGGGGGACATCTGACGTGAAAAAAGTCCCATTACATGATTGCATCAATCAGTTTCCAGGTCAGCATCTTAGTGTTATAGGCAACACGATATTTTGCACTGCTTGCAAAGAAGTTGTCTCGTCAAAGAAAAGTATTTTGACTTGTCATCCCATTCTGCCATGCCACTGTGTCCCAGAATACATTAAATGTGATACCAACATCGTATGTTTTGACACATTAAGTCACCGCCTCTAGTCTGGAATGAAGTGCAGTAGTTAGTTGTGTTTTATCAGAGCAAGTGTGTAACTCAAGATAAGGAAGATATCATGCTTTATCAACAATAAATATATAAGTTTGGACTTGTTTTGTGTTTTTGTTGAAAAGCATACTGTAAGAAAAAGAAGCATAATTTTCAAAAACGAGCATTTTTTTAGCATTATAACATAGGCGGCAAAATTACTGAATGCTGATTGGTTGAGACAGAGGGCATTTTTTCTTAATTTTCTTTCGGACGAGGGCAAAATTACTAATTCGTGATTGGCCAAGCGCCAAAATTACTCGCATTTGATTGGCTGAGCGCGAGAGCGCGCCATTTGCATTTTGTAGGCGTCTTGAAATGAAAAACGCATTTTGAGTTGTTCAAGACAAGGATCGCTTCAAAGCTTGACTTTTAACCGAGAAGGTTGGTAAAAATGGTATGGAAATCGGGTGTTTGCTTGAAGAGGAATTCGTAAAGGTGAACCTATATGTGTTACGGGAAACAGCAAATTGTTATTTGTTTTAAAACTACTGAAAACTTACAGCGACGTGGTCGATAGTTTTTCCAGCGAGAGGAAGCTTCGCAACTCAGGTGAATAAAATTTACTTAGTTAATTGGGTTATAAGTGTGTTTTGTCAATGAACTAGAATTGTATTTATCTCTTAAGATGTACATAATGGTCAGTCTTTCTTGTTCTGTGCGTTGAGCAGCAGTTAAAATGCTTGTTTGGTGAATTGTTTACGAGCGGGTACTTTTATAATTATTCTGATGGCCGGCTGATCGTGTTTCAACGTGCATGGAAAGTCTTCCGAAAATTTTGCGCCTCTGTGTTATAAACAAGTAATCGCATTGAGTCCTCGTAGAATTAAGGATAAATTTCACTTGTATTTTCAAAGTTTTCACAAATTGCCCTCTTCGCAAACTTTGAAAATACGCGTGAAAATTTATACTTAATTCTACTCGGCCTCATGCGATTACATATACTAATTTGGAAAAAAAGCGGGCACTGCTAGCAGCATAATATGCTACTTTTACTAGCACAATCGATAAGGGCCTAAGCTGAACCGTAAGTGAATGCAAACCAAATGCCGAGACTACTGCGTTTAACTAGCATCCCATTTCAGCTGGATTAGTCGGATAATCTATCTTAGCTTCTTCGTGATCATGGTAATGAAATGGGAGTTAAACGCTGTCATGTCAGCTATCATTGGCTTACGTGCGACTTAAGCTTTACCTGTACAACCTGAGAGCCTTGAATGGCCAAAAACGATATGGACAATGCTGATGCAAAACACTGAATTCAGTGCTTAGAAAGAATACTAAACTGATTTACCAGTTGGAAAACCAACAAGGAGTAACATGACAGCAGAACTAGAGATCTTAGGGCATATCTCTTAATAATAATAATAATAATAATAATAATAATAATAATAATAATAATAATATTAATAATAATAACAGCAACAATAACGTATTTAGGGCATTTTACGTAGTCTCAATGCCCTTACAATACTTAAAGGAAAGTTAAAAAGTCCAGAGAAACAAACTAAGAAAACCTAAAAATTTTATATGTCGAAAACTATACACTTGACTCAGAAATGTTCTCAGTTTAAGCCATGTGCACCTTTATAATTCGACTTACATCTCAGCAGGAAGTTGAAAATGCAAATTGCCGAGAACTCTTTCCAGATTGTTTCCAATTTTTCTTTATTGCATATATTTATTTTCAGAGGAAGCAACTGAAAATTTTTGTAGCAGCCTGATTATGAAAATACTCATGCATTATTTGTTCGATTTAAAACTGATTGGGCATACGTTTTAAAGCAATTAACTTACTTTTTCTTCCACTCTTCGCAGATTTCCAGTAAGGTTTTGTTGCGCTTTGGTTTGGAACGCTTTTGAATTCTGTAAGTAGAAGAATACCTGATATCAAGGTTTAGAGGAAAAGAAGGAAAGGAAAACGAATGGTGCATTCAGAGCAGCAGCATGAAGAAAACAGGGTTAACTCTGAATTGGGAATCGCGAACACTGACAAGGAGGATTTAGATTTTTTTTTTCTAATTTACCTGGGGGTACAAACATCTCGTTCCCTCAATTCTTTCTTTTCAGGTCGTAGTTTTTTCCTATGTACACGTCCTTCTTCTGGTGATAGCCGTGGCACCCTAGCGCCACCGTATCCAGCCAAGCCAAATTCGCCTATCATCTGGTGAACCAGCATTCTCGTTTGTTCGATCTCAGTCAGCAAAACTTCGATTCGGTCCAGCGCGTTCATGGCCGTCGTGAAGAAACGAATGCCATTTTCGATCCCGCCGTCCGCTGTCAGGGGTCTGGATCGGAACTTAAATTCTGTAGAATCACAACTTTCTTCGGTTCCTCGTTGTTTGTTCATGTTTCCCTTTTAAACTAGGAAATCTTCAGTATGTTGGTATTGATTAAAATATCCGTGGAAACGGCTATACGTCACAGGGAGCTAATTAAAATCACTTAAGAGATCGTTCTAATGCCTTTTCTAAAACTTTTTAAAATGCATGCCGTGGCCAGTTATCGTACAAAAGACGACTTTTACTGTTATCATCAGATCCACTTCTTGTGAGGCGGGTCAGCCGTATTGTGAAAAATTGCCCTAAGTAAACTTTCCTCTAAATACTTCAAGTAGTTTTACCATTTAAGCCCTGATATAAAAATGCATATTCTCCTTACTGTTCTCCAAACATTTCTCAGGGAACTAGTAAGGAGAATTTGTCTAAACATCAAGACATCTTTTTAAAGCTTTTTAAGAGCTTTACTTTCCTTTCATTTTTTGCTTACCTAGATGCTCGTGCACGTTAATTACAATTTCTCTTTTTCTTTTTTTTTTTATTTCTTTCTTGCGCTACGGGCGCTAATTGTCAGGCACCAGCGGCAACTGAAAGGTGCTTTGCATAGCAAAAACAAAAACGTTAAGATTTACCGCCGCGCGTGGTTAACGCAAAAACGTTAAGATTTTGAATCAAGTTAAGGCAGCGTTTTAAATAAGTTCGCTCCTTTCAGGCCTGTCAAACTTGGCAGTGGGCAATTTCAAAATCGAACTTTTAGACAGTGACTAACAATGAAAGTCTGCGCGAGAGGAAATCTTCCACGCGCAAAGAATCTGACTTCACAAAGAATAGCGTCATAGACGCGCACTGAAGCGTAAAGAAAAATACCAAAATGTCGGCACTTTGTAATTCTTTGCAACCATTTGTCCCGTGCGTTCCCGAGATAGTAGACATGATTCTCAGGAATCTTCCTGCCAAAGAGCTGCGCACAACAGCAAGAGTGAACACCATGTGGAGAAACATTTCTATGCGCATCCTTCATTCGCGTACAAACTGGACTGTTCATTATCTTGCTGACAAACTAATTACAGGAAACGAAATCGACACTGTCATTGAGAATATGCACACAGAACCGCGATTGGTGATTCAGCTAAGTCATCGTGAAATCTGGTTCACGAGAAGAGAACCTCGAAGGCGCAGAAACGAGGAGCGACAACTGGTGCGATCTGTGTTTAATTTATTTTCCAAGCTACCGCCGGGATGCGTGACACTTGGCTGTACCACCGAACGCATAGTCTTTCAACAACCCGTAGACGAGTTTACACCTGATCAGATACTTCATCTCAAGTCTGGCCACGCTTTTATGTGTGCGCCTTATATACCTGGTGTGGAATACCATCATGTTTACCTGCGCACAGCGAGACCTCCGCCAGCAAGCGGCTGGTGTGAAATGTTCGACTTACCCTCAGATAAACCGGTGAAGTTGGTGATTCTGATTGCGTTGTCAGCCAGCAGAGACTTTATTCCGTTTATAGCGGCAGGTAATGTGCTTTTTTTCTAATTCTTGACACAAGAAATCTGGGGAAAAAGTTTTGTCAGTCACCAGTGGCTTACTTAGAGTGTGCAAATCATTGGTATCATCGGACCTCTGATTTCTAAGCAATGTTTAGGTGTGTTAGAAGGCGTCTAGATGTCCCTTTTTACAATCTTAAGCACATTGCGTTGAAACACTTCTTTCATTGTCACAAATTGCCTATCCGGTATGCGCGGTTCTTCCTTTCCCTCAATGTTGGGCGAACCAATTTTAATTGTAAGTTGCAGGCCATTGTTATCAACATTATGGAGGCGGACAAGGATATTGCTCCAACAAACGAGGCGTAGATTGTAGATTGACAATGGATATATGATAAATCATATATATGAACTGCGGAAATGAAAACAATTAAAGAAAATGAGCCTTCCAATGATGTAAATCACTGCGAGGATCATTTTCTTCGTTTGATTTCATTGGATTGTAGATTTGATAGTAGGCGAGCTTACCCCGTCGTGAACGAAGCCGCAAAACAAAAAGGCGAGACTGGAGGGAGCGAAAGAGCCGAGGGGGGACTGGGGGAGAAGCTTCTCCCCAGTTCTCCACTCGACACTTTGGCCCATTCTAGATCCTTCTACCGTGTAGCACTAAATTTTTGCGGGCTCTAATTTTTGCGATTTTTGCGTTTTTATATTTCAGAAACAAAACGATGAACTTAGAAATTTCTGTCAGTATACTACAAGTATTTAGTTGCTAAAAGCTTTACAGAATGACTAAGTAGAACCTACTGATGAATGCACAAATTATCTGTGAGTATTTGTAATTAAATCGATAAAAGCAACAACGACGACGGCGATATCGAGCCAATTTGTTAAATAAAAAATGAAATCTTGTAGTGCAAATGAAACCAATCGAAAGAGAAGCCATCACTTAACTCAAAATCATTCTCTTCGGTGTTCGATATTATCAACAACTATGTCTTTCCTTTTGAGGTGTGTATGACAGATTTTTTTTTAATTTGCCGGATCAAATCTAAATGGCATCCTAATATGAACATATAAATAAAATTTTCGATATCGATTTTCCTTCTCTGAGTTTTTGTCATTTAAAACCGTGAAATTTTACTTCCGGTCAGGTCCAAAACCGCGCAAAGGGAGACCTGGGGATAATCTGGTTGTGACGTCATTTCAGGAACGGGGTCGATGGCAAACTTGCCTAAACTCCGTGGGCTGCATTGCGGAGATCTAATACATTTTATTTTTCTTCACTCCGTAACCGCCAAATTAAGCACGAAACTAAACATACAGTGAAACTACTGATGTTACAAGTATTCTGGGCAGTGATTTGGAGCTTTCAGAGTCCGTCGAACGAATCGCTAACTTCTCAAGTTGAAAGCGAAGCAGAACCGGGGATCGTTTCGTTCTCATTTTTGTCATGGAAACAGGCTTGCTGGAACCAATTTCGACATCGGGGCTTTTCTGTGGAAGTGAAATCTTCAAACGAACCACTATACGTTTAGGAACGAAAACGTAAACATCAATTCAGTTATCTGACTTTTATTAAAGCATCCCTCTTACAGAATAGTTAAACTAAGCAATCGTCTGGTTAAAAAGGCGTTTTCATGGGCACTACAGTAGTTTGCTTGAAACCCGCTTTAATCTAAACAACCAATATTTGTATTCTCTTTGTTGAACTGAAATACCAGCAGTTGTTGCTAATGCCAAAAGCACTTTCAAATTTAAAAAGCGTACCGAAATGTTGTTGTTTTTGAAAGGATCTACGGAAATGTTTGTGGTTCCCCAGAAGTGCTTTTATGGCAAGGCAGCTTTCATATTTTAAAAGCTTACTGAAATGTTCTTTTTGTAAAGAGGTTCTTCACAAATGTTTTAATTCTCCTTAAATCTCTCCTACGTTTACGTCGCTTATTTCGCCAATTCACTACACAACCTCAGACTGAAGCTGTAGAGTTGGAAGTTCGTTTGTGAGATCACAAATATCCACTGGTTGAAAAAAAATCAGCTCAATTTAGACTTAAACTCGAGCACCCTTATTTGGTTACAGTTTTAATCCCCTTAGATAACTGTTTTTCATGCAGTACGAGGCACAGAATCTTAAAAATTTTGCGGCCTTATCTTCATCTCAGACCTCTTGACAGAGAGATAGGTATTTTTCCAGTAGTACCAATTCATCCCTTGAGTACTGGTCTTGCCGTTAAGGTACAGGCCATTCAGGTTGGAATAGTGGCAGTAGTTGTACCACCAGGCGCCTTTATGATCTGAGGCACAGTTGCCACTAGATTTCTTGCCATTGTCACGATCCTTGGTGGAAAATGCCATACCACGATGAGAAACTAGAGAATCTCCAGCAGTGCCTGAAGAAAAATCTTATCTTAGTGAAAGAAGTGGCAATCTTCGGCGAGGTATTCGCGGAAGGTTTTTGATATTAACCTACTTCCCTATCAAGGAATGACATTTCATTGGTCTTCAACCCTGAAGAAATTCACAAAAGTAATTTTTTTAACCCTTAAGAATTTCATCAGAAAAAAATGCCGTTAACAACATGGGATTATAGTTTTCAACTTATCCTCATCCCCTAACTATACCCTCTTTGTTTCCAATTAGATATTTTCTACCCTGGGCTCTAAAAAAGTATTTTCTATCAATCTTCTCTGACTCGGCAAATTCCAGTATTTTTCACCCTTAATCTTTAAAAAATTCCGCTATTTTTACCCATAAGAATTCTTATCTTAGTTCCGACTGGCAAGTATTTCAGTTCGTTCGGAACAAAATTTAGTATATGGTGCAGTTATTTGCGCTCTTATTTAGTATGTCATATACTTAACAAAATAGCATTAGCAAAGTTAATCGTACCTGATTAACTTCCCAAATTCAGCTGATATTTCGCCCTCTCGCTTGTGACAGAAAACGGACTGTACTCTGCAAATGCATGCACTGTTACCATGAAGGTCTTCTAAGTCGACGCGAAGCTTGTTTTTGCTGCTGACAGTTAGGCGATGAAACTTGTCCAATCCGAGCCAAAACTCGCCGTTCAGGTTGCCGAAGCCCCGTTTGTAGTCATCCCAAGGGCGGTAGAAATCTACAGAGCTGAAACACCGTCCAACCTCCACCGGCTGTTTTCTGATCACAGTAGACTTCAAATTCACCCAGACTATCAGGATCGATTTTGTACACGCCACTGATCTTGTTACCGGACTCGTAGACTTCGGCGCAGTTCTTGTAAACTGAAAATGGGACAAATGATCAATTTTAGTTTTCTTCTCAAGGGTAGCAAGCAGTGAAAAAAATACTGATATAATAAATACAAATCAGTATCGCGCAAAAATATTCTCGAGGAAATCAGGAAAACTGATTTTTTTAATACGACAATGAACTCAAAGGGGTTGTTTTCTGAACAAGGCTTCTTGGTTTCGGGGATTTTCGACGGGAATTGACGCAAGAACTCAGTGTTAAAAAAACAACGCAAGGACTTTATTTTAAACATCGTGGGCTTAACGAAGCGAACTGTTTTCTAATGAAAGGACAGAAATGGTTCTAGAAGGAACAAATTTCAGCACTCGAAAATTAACCCAGCAACATTTTAGGCAAGTCGTGGATGGCTCTGAAAAAGTGGAATTTGCATTAGGAAAGCGCTACGTACCTTTTACATCAGATTCGCCAGTCTCGTTTCTTTTCAGCGTCCTTATCTCTTCCAGGATTTCGCTTCTCATTTCGGCAAGCTGTTGCTCGATTTTCTTACAGTTTGGTCCGGCATAGAAGCTGTTTTAGTTGTTATTCACATTGCAGTGAGCTTTGTTCGTCCCGGCACCGGTTGTGGGTTTCACCGACGAGTT
Source organism: Siderastrea radians (assembly GCA_964017195.1). NCBI lineage: Eukaryota > Metazoa > Cnidaria > Anthozoa > Scleractinia > Rhizangiidae > Siderastrea > Siderastrea radians. The sequence goes on along the minus strand of OZ024892.1, from coordinate 9,960,086 downwards.
CAGTTGCAAATGCCGCTACGAAATAAGCGAACAGAATAGCTCGGAAAAAGTATTTCATCATGCAATGATTTTTGTAAAGTTCGTCACCAAAAAAACATCAAAAGGTATAGCTGACGAATGATTCCCAAGACTTAGAAATTGTTTACAAAGTTTTTGAAAACGAGATTTTTCCCGTCTCTCAATTATTTTAGGGCGATTTCGTCATCGTTTATCACAATCACATAGCTCCACATTTTCACAGATCGTGACCGCTAGCATCCTCGGAGATCCAGGGGCAGCTAGTCGGGACGACGGGATTTTCATGGGCGAAAGTTTACAACAAGAGCGGGAGAGCCCCTGGGCACTTACTCTTACCGAACGAGTTCCAGAAGCGTTTGAAATCCCGCCTTCTGATTGGCCTATTTTTCTGGCCAATCAGCGAAGAGGAACAGCCGGGCGACTCTCATGTCTTCTTACACCGAGGTTGTTTTCCTCATCGAACACCGTAGTAGCGTGGCCCGTTCAACGGGAACATTTTTGAGGAGAGCTTCAGAAAAAATAAAAATAAATAATAAATGAACGAAGTCGAGGAAATCGCAAACTATAACGTGGCCGCAAGAAAACAAACACTCCCCGGGGTTTTTCACGGCGGACTTATCGAAGGCATCGTAAATTTTTAGAGCTAGCGACTTCCCCTTTCTCAAGTGTTGCATGAGGCTAATAGCTACCCGAGTAAACGATGTGACTAATTATTTCTCCTTTTTCGTTGAACTACGTCTGAAACTTTCCACGGGAATCTCCGATGCACGGGCCACGCAACTATGTCGCTCGAGCGTGGGAACCACAGTTAACCAAAGCGTAATATGAGTGTTTGTATGGAGCTGAAATTCGATCGAAAATAATTGGTGGTTTTTTCCGCTGAAAATGCATTAAAATGGAAAAACAGTTTGAAAAACATTACCTGCTATGTGTTTGCTGCGTTTTTATTGCTTTTCCGAGCTTCTGGAGGCCGATCTGGGCGATTTTCTGCTTAACGGTCGATGCGACGTCATGTCACGTACTAGAGAGAACTAGTTCTCTCTAGTACGTGACATGACACGCTCGATCAACATAGTTGCGTGGCCCGTGCATCAGAGATGGAAAGTTTCAGACGAAGATCAACGAAGAAGGACAAATAATTAGTTACATTGGAGAAAGGGGAAGTCGCTAGCTCTAAAAATTTACGATACCTTCGATAAGTCCGCCGTGAAAAACCCCGGGGAGTGTTTGTTTTCTTGCGGCCACGTTATAGTTTGCGATTTCCTCGACTTCGTTCATTTATTATTTATTTTTATTTTTTCTGAAGCTCTCCTCAAAAATGTTCCCGTTGAACGGGCCACGCTACTACGGTGTTCGATGAGGAAAACAACCTCGTGTAAGAAGACATAAGAGTCGCCCGGCTGTTCCTCTTCGCTGATTGGCCAGAAAAATATTTTTCTGGCCAATCAGAAGGCGGGATTTCAAACGCTTCTGGAACTCGTTCGGTAAGAGTAAGTGCCCAGGGGCTCTCCCGCTCTTGTTGTAAACTTTCGCCAATGAAAATCCCGTCGTCCCGACTAGCTGCCCCTGGGTCTCCGAGGATGGACCGCTAGCTGACTATCGTGACACGATTTTATACAGATACTGCTTTTAAGGTGTTGAGTAAACGCTCCAAAAGAAATCTTTACTGAGTAAATACGAAGTCCACTAGTTTTTTAGCCGGCAAAAATAACATCCATGAAGACGGAATGAGTGTCGTTCGGTCAGTTTTCGTCCGAGGAATAAACGAATGCTTCCCCGTAATCAAGATAACACACCCGTCACGAGAGAGCATAATTTAATAAAATTTATTTATACATGTAAACAGTTTGAAAGAACCGGCACGATTTCTTACAGAAATAGGGTCGATAGCATGTATTCCTTTTAAATCCACAGAACTTGTGGCTCAAAACAGGGGAAAAGTCTTAAAACCATTTTCTGTGAAGTATCAGAAAACGAACAGTACCACAGGAAAGTACTGGTCAGTAGCTTCCATTTGAATGGTCACACTTTAGGATTTCATCCACAGAATCAAAAGTTAGAACCACCTTGTACAGCATAATAAACAGCACCACAGGAAAGTACTGCTCGGTAGCTTCCATTTGAATGGTCACACATCGGGATTCATCCAGACTCAAATTATAGAACCACCTCAGTTGTACAGCATAATAAACAGCATCGCAAGAAAGTACTTCCGTCTAACAGCTTTCACTTGAATGTCACCCTTAAGTATTTCATACACAGACTCAAAAGTTCGAACCACCTTTTACAGCATAATAAAGAGCACCACAGGAAAGTACTGCTCGGTAACCGTATCATTTGAATGGTCACACTTCAGGATTTCATCCACAGACTCAAAAGGTATAACCACCTTGTACATCATAACTTGAAACAGTGCCACAGGAAAGTACCGGTCAGTAGCTTTTTTAAAATTGAATGACTACACTAAAGAATATCAGCCGAGCCGTGAATAAATCATAAATAAATAGCCTTGGATGTAACTCTGTACTTATGGAACAGCCTAGTTTTAGTTGGCTAAAATCAGCGGTTATTTCTGTTTGAATTTCTTGCATGTAACAACAGACCACTTTGAAGTGAAAAAAAGTAACCTCCGACTCGGCACATTTTACATTTAAAGAGAGACCGCGGTGAATGTTTCAGATTGAGGGGGTGGGGAGTCATAAGGGAAATTAGGTGAATTAGTGAAAACTTCTGGAGCAGAAATTCGTAGAAATTGCTTTCTCCGTCATGTCGCAGACGTGGCTCGTTATGATAAATATTCTAATTTTTTCCCGTTTGTCAAATTTGTTTGTGATGGTATCAGTTTCCGACCCAATGTGTTCATGCTGACTTACAATATCTTAAGAACATGTCATATGCATATGTGACACAGCCACTTACAACTGTCTTTGGTTTGTCACAAACATGGTGTAACAAAGAAAGAATCTTTCCTTATTTCTTCTCCGAGCTTAAATAATTCACCATCTTTCTTTATTTATCACCTATAGGGCACTTCGACATTGCTGATCCTAGCAGTATGCAGGACGTGTGTCACCACGAACTCTGTAAATATGACCTATGCTCGCAACGAGTCTCCCAGTAGCTCAGTGGTTAGAGCGTCCGACCGGTGTACGGAAGGTCATGGGTTCGATTCCCGTCGGGGACTCAGATTTTTTTTTTGTCCCACGCTCGCGACATGTTGAATATTCCATCTTTTCTTAAAGAAAGAATTGTTGCTGACAAGTAGTTGAAGCCGATAGCTCTAACGATGTAACGGCCGGATGCTCTACTGGGGGACTCGTGCCGAGCAAGGCCATATGTACTAGTTTCATTATGACACGCGTCCTGCATACTGCAAGGATCTGCGAGGTGAAAAGCGTCCTGTGTGATGATAACATTAAGGTCGTGTTCTATTGGGATCAACCACTTCAACCAAAACCGGATTTGATTGAAACAGTTAAGGTTCCCAAATAGAACACTTTTTAACCGTTTTTGGTTGACTTGCTGTTGTGACTGGACAGAGTCATTTCCAGACTTCCTCAACTTCTTCTGCCAAGGTTGGAAAAGATGGTAAAAGGCCGACTTGCTGCTTCGGTCGTCCTTTCAAGCACTAATAGAAGAATTGGGTTTGCTACATTGTGAATCGGTCGATGAATTAGAATATTTAACATGTTTTCACTGAGGGGGACATTGGGGGGTTCTGAATACCGCAAAACCGCAAAAAAAATTGACAATTACCGCATTATCGCAAAAGAATTCGCCAAATACCGCAAGACGTCCAAAACCTTGTCAAAAATCAATGAAATAACGAAATTGTTGCCTTACATAATCTTAAAATTACGGGCAAATATTAACTTAATTGTTTTTTCGAATATTAAGGCATGCTAGGTTCGTTTTAGGAAAATGAGTAACGTGTACTTTCCGTCCAGTATGCCGAACAAGGATAAACTTACCTTTATTGATTCACTTTTCTGATTGCAATAGAAGGGAATTGAATTCTTTGCTTCCAAAGTCAGTGCTTAACGTTCATCAGGAATTTACATTCTGGAGAGATGCGGTGTATTAGACGCTATGGCCTAACGATTAGGAGTCGATTAGTGCTCTAGACTCCGGAGTGAATGGCCCTGTTCGAGTACTAGTCGAATATTGTGCTGTGTTCTTGGGCAAGCCGCTTTACTCCAGCCAAACGACCCATCGGTATATGCACTGGCTTTCTTTTCTAACCAAGTGTACAGATTGGCAATTGGAGCGTTCATTGACATAATAACGTGTCCAGGGCTGGGAGCCAGGGTTAACGCGACGACTTAATACTTAATTACTTAATACATAACACATCGCGCGCTCGCGAGAGCATGGAGTCATTCCCGGGAAAAGACTTTGAAAGACATAAAAGCAAATAAAGCCACGCATTACCACAGACAAACCTCGCAGCCACTGTAATTGTTTGCTTGTTGACTTTGTCCTTATGGGCTATTAGATACGTTTAAGACCGTTTATTGCCAGAATAATGTCAAATCAGGTCAGGTTCCGTTTTGATGTGCCTGGTGATGAGCACTGAATGAAACAATCCAAATTAAACTTACCTAATGCTCTCCCTAAACTTGGCGAGTCGTTTTTCGTCTTTGTTCACCCGACACCTGAACTTGCTTTTTTGTTTTTCGGTAATTCTCGCCGCCTTTTCCCTCTTCGTAAAACAGAGCCACACAATCGATGACAGCCACTTCGACTTCTCTCGTCGCGATCTCGGATGTTGCTACCACAGCCATGTTGAATAATGCCTGGTCTGTCTGACAAAGCTCGTGGTTTGGACGTGATCTTGGACCCCTTGGTGGGGTCAACAAAGGTCGATCGATATTAAATATTAAAAGTCGGTGCGTGACATACGTCAGTGCCGTGACTTTTAATTGGTTGTCCAAGCGATCAAATTGTAATTACGTTTCATGTCAATATGACTAATATAAACACGCGTGACGGATCAGAGGATCTTAGAGGTGTTTCGAAACGTTTCCGCAGCTGTTTCCGAAACGACAAGAAACTGAAAAAAGATCCGAGAGGGTCGAAAATTACGGGAAGATAATTTTAAATACCCAACAAAACGCTAAAAACCGAATCCCGCAGGTTTTTAGAATATCGCAATATCGCAATTTTAGATCAGAATTACCGAAATACCGCATGAAAAATTGGCCATTACCGCAATACCGCAAACCCCAATGTCCCCCTCTTTCACTGCACTGCACTGCAGTGGTTTTATACCTTAACTTCGTATTAGGTTCTCTTTTAAACCGTCGATCTGGATTGATCCGTTCAACTGGCTACTACTAATTGTACGTAGCGGATGGTATTGGCCATCCCTCGTTCGTTTCACCACAGCATTCGGCATGTTTAAGTTGAGATCATATCATTTTTAGGCCACAAACGCGCAGTACGTGTTTGTGACCGGAAATCATTTGATTCTAGCTCTTTCTGGAATGGATCTAGTTACAGCATTTATGAGATAGGTGATCTCTCACTAACTCTCATTGTGTTGGTGGCTACGATACGCCGACGAGCTCCAATAAGAGCGAAACAACGTTGTCCGTATCTACCTTCTAGTCATGAGCGCTTATCATGGCGGGTCTTGTTGACTGTGGTGTTGTGTTCTTTTCACGTTGTTTGATCAGTCCCTGCAGTAGTCATTTTGACAATGATTTATGTTTTCACAGTATGTTTTGGTCGGACTGTGACTGCATCAAGCAAGAAACCTCTCCCATATCAGGGTCATATCAAGGTTCTGAAAATCGTTGTTTAGAAAGAGCACCGTTGTTGTTTGTTGACAATTTTACCGTGACGACATGCACACTTGAGCGGTTTATGCACAAAAACAATGATGCAAAGCATGAAAACTGATGCTTGCTAACATGTCAGCGGCTACTACCCATCGTTTTCAACCATTTCAACCAAGCTCTGAGCTGGTTGAAAAGGTTGATCAACCAAACCAACCGAAAAAGGTTTTCTCCCAATAGAACACGAAAAAACTCAACCAGCCAAACCAACCCAAAACGGTTGATCCCAATAGAACACGGCCTAAGTAAAGGAATATGGTAAATCTATAGCTCGTTGAACAAATAAGAAAGATGGAATGTTTAGTATGACTGTCTCTCGGTATGTGACAAGCGTGGGCAAAAATAATAATAATAATAATAATAATAATAATAATAATAATCATAATCATAATCATAATAATAATTATAATGATAATAATAATAACAACAATAATAATAATAATAATAACAATAATAAATAAATAAATAAAAAATCTGAGTCCCTGGCGGGAATTGAACCCATGATATTCTCGAAAAATTAATCCCTAGTCTCGGGCCAATCGGTAAAATTTGTTCCCGCAAAACTCAAAAAATCGCCTATCCGCAAAATTTAGCCTGCGTAGCTGGCGGGATTGTTTGTGCGAAGTTTGAGCGGCGGAGCGGCGAAGGGAATGGGGAGAAGCGATTCGCGGCTTACGTCGCTCATGGTGGCTCCGCCGCGAAACCTTTATCTTCGCGCTCACACCGATACTGCCAGCTACGCAGGCTAGCAAAATTATACTCCCGCAAAAATTTGGTGCTACATGGTAGGAACTTACTTGACTATCTAGTCGGCTTCCAGTGCAAAGTGTATATTCTGAAAGACCTACACTTTTAATTACAGTCGAACCCCTATTAAGCGGCAACCCCTATTAGGCGGCCAGTTGTCAAAGTCCCGATGAGGGTTCTTCTATTGTTTTTTACCTCTAGTAAGCGGCCAACTCCTATTAAACGGTCACTATCCACTTCCCCGAGGGTGGCCGCTTGATAGGGGTTCAACTGTAATTAGTCTCTTTGAATAAGTCATCTGTTTTTACTATCTGAAGAGTAAACGTGTCTGTTACATCCTCAACCTTTGTTTTCGTTTCAGGAATCCGTGAAACATATGGCGACCAAGTGGTTGTTTTCGCTGGTGTCGGACATGATCGTTTGTTCATCGATGGACTGGTAAAGAGAGCGAGAGTTGTCGCTGTGTTTATTTCTGGTCATCGATTCCGAGCATGCGCTGGACTGTTAAACAACGGAAACAATGCTGATTTTTACACACCGGCTCACGAACTCGTCGAAGAAGCGAGTGTTGAAGGATTTTCACCCAAATTCTCGCTTCTTTTCACTTCAAGATTCGTCCATAAAGGACAGGCCTTTTACTCTAGCTCACAGACTGCTTTCAAAGAAGGTTTTTCGAATATTCCAGTGCTTGGGTTCTATTCCTATGGCGAGTATTGCTTGACTGCAAGGGATTCTGGGGTAACGAGGATTAATGAGTACAAAAGACTCATGAGATATAACTCCGCTATTTACTGTGTGTGTTCACATCGAAACGAAGCCCAATAGACTATAAAATGTTAACAACTTGCAAAAGTGCTTTATGGATACTCAAAATAGTTAGACTATACAAGAAAATCTGACAATAAAGAAATTATTTAAATCTACATTAAAATTACGGTTTTTGAGGAGCTCGAGGTCAACAAAATGTTTTCAAAATTTTTTCCGTTCATCCGTAGAAGTATAGGGTTTTTTCTTTCTTGTTTTTTTTTGTTTGCGTGAGTGATTGCAAAGTGTTCTAAAAGCAGATCGAAAACTCACTTTGTACTGTAGTAACTTGCTCCGATGTAACGTCAGTTCTGCTTTGCCCGTTTTTGCTGTCGAAACGTGACCTAAAATCCTCATAATTAAATTGCACCACTTTTCTGTTGTTCTGAGTGTATACTTGTAACTAACATTGACAATTTTTTCTGTGCGTTTCTCCCTGATTTATTTTAACCATTCATCACCTAAGGGCAAGCAACAAATGGTGCTCACAGAATATCTATACTGGCTAAAAATAAGAAATCGTCGCATCAAGCCACAGACGACAAAGTGTCACTAAAATATTTATTTCATGATAAAATCTCGACCTAGAAATGACCAATAAAAGGTTTTTGAACACCTGCATAGGTCACATTTTGCTGCAAACTGATCTTAAAATAGTTTCTGTCCACCCGAATAAACCAAGTTGTCCATTATTAAATATAAAGGCGTGTCCAGATTTTCAGGACAGGAAAAAAGAAAGGAGGACAGAAATAAGACGTTTAACCCTTAAGGCTGGTTCACACTTGTGACATAAGCATAAGCATAAACATAAGCATAAGCATAAGAAAGCGTAAGTGTGAACCGTTGTGACATAAGCATAAGCATAAGCATAAGAAAAAGGAAACTTTTCCTTTTTCTTATGCTTATGCTTATGCTTATGTCGCGTGATCGCAAATGTGAACCGGGACAACATAAACATAAGCATAAGCATAACGAAACTGCAGTATTTGATGTCAGCAGAAATTCAAGAGAAAACAGTTCCCAATCCTGCTCTGATTAGCTGTTTCAAACGGGCGTCTTCTTCTCTAAACACGCTGTATTATAATGAGAAACTGGCTGAGGCCGGCCGTATTAACTATCTGAACTACCTGAAATAAATTTCTCGGTCCACCAGTCGCATTTCAAGCACAAGATTGTGATAATCTTCTTGTTGTTTTCTCTTCGTGAAGATTTCTCTTACCCAACAGGACCGCCATCTTTTTTCAGGTTGTTTTTCTTTCCGCCGTTGACGATTACGGCGCAGTAACATCAAAAGGAGCGCTTCTTCGTTTTCTTCTTCGTCCACCATTTTGAAATTACAACTCGTCTCATTCCCCCAGGATTATAAATCTGAAGCCCAGTGCGCCTGCGTATGTCACTTTCTTATGCTTATGTCATAAGTGTGAACATTCTTATGCTTATGCTTATGTTTATGCTTATGCTTATGTCACAAGTGTGAACCAGCCTTTAAAGACCCAATATTCACAGCATATTCTCCTCACTTTTCCATACGTTTCTCAAGTTACAAGTTGGGAGAATTTGATTAAAAATCAAGACATTTGATCATTGGTGATCATTTCCTTTATTCTTGTGACCTGTATATTTGATCAACTAGTGACATTGTAAGGAGAAATTAGATGCTTGTCACTCTTGGGGCTCAAAGGGTTAAGAAACGAGAAAACATTTTGCAGAGCTACAAACAACAATCAGTCATCGGACAACGGACGAACAGACTTTGCCCATGACCGACGAAATCCCAACTGTGGTCGGACATAACGTCTCGAAATATATTTCAAATACGAACGAAAATCTAAGCTAGTCGAACATCACGTCATTTCAACAAACAGTCTTGTTTCAGCCTGTTCCAGGCTCTCAGATTGTAGGGACTGCGCGTGAATTAGAAGAAAACGCGAAAATAAGGCACGCGGGTGAAAGGTTGGGGGGGGGGAAGGGGGCACCTCCCTCTCCAAGCCACAAGCTTTTATTTCGCTTTCGTTTTGTTACTCGCTTTTCCTACTACTACCTCGGAGCCCGGAACAGGGTAATCTTGTTTTGGCCCTTCGGGCTAAATTTACTTCGAACAAAGGGAGGTGGTGAAGTAGTCCCCTTCTTAAGATCCGCAACAGCATAAGCATTCAGTCCTGTCCAGTCTTGGACCATCCGCATCTCAGTCGTGGCTTTCTGAAGCCTCAAAGCCACTAAGATCGATTGCATCGGCCTGACTAGGCCTCGTTAAGCACACCAAGAGATATCGCGTTGACACATGGCCTTAAACCACTGAGCCATCAGCTGATTGGACGAACTCAGGCTTAATGCAGGCCTGTCCTTCTTTATTTCTCCTGTTTGAGTCTGTAAACAATAAATGTACATTTTAAAAAATCCTGTTGTAGCTATCTAAAAGCATCATTGCTGAATAACGTAAATATTTCTAGAAAGCAACAATTTGAAACGGACAATCATTTAAGATGGACAGGCAACGACTGCGCGAAAACCAAGTCCTCGCCAAAAACCGTCCAAAGTGGAGGCAAACAATTCAAAGGGCTTCACTGGTGGTGCCCCACAACCTTTGATTACGGGACAGATAGAATCCGCGACACTCCAGAATAAATAATACTTGCAACATGCTCAATACAGCTTACAAATTGCACTTGTTACGATTCTCACCATTGGGGGAGGGTAAATCCTGCGGTAGCCTCCTCGGTGATTGTGTTCTAAATATGCAGCCTTGATGAACTCTCGCTCATTCTCTCTAAGACAAGGGTAGCACAGACGACATTTCTGAGGCAACAGAGATCGCAAGTTAATGACATAGAACATGAAACAAAGAACGCTATAAGGCAAGACTTGAGAATGCATTAAAACCTACTCAAAAACTGAAAAGTTTTTAAATTAAAGAAAATATAGAAGTCTTTAACAAAGCATAAAAGGTCTCAATTTTTAAATCGTCGAACGCGAAGAAGCTCCAAGTCTAAGCTTGTACAGTGCAAAAGTTATGCAAACGAATTTGATTTTCGCTCTAAGTGCCAAATTTTCCCAAAATTTTGGGAAAACTACGCACCACCTAAAAACGAAAGTTTCACCAAAATTCATCAGAAAGCAACAATAACTACATTAACCATGTTACCAATCACGTGACACATGGCAACCAGAAGAAACCCACCTCACTGTAACAGTCCTTTGAACATTCTTTACTTGCACAGGTATCGTACAAAACCTGTGTGTCTTGGTCGCTTACTAGCATGTCTTTTTCCGAAGGAGAGCTAAGAAAACAAAACATACACAATAAATGACTTAGTCTTTGGAATTCCTAACTGCTTCATGAAAACTAATGTTTGTTTCACGAACCGCAAAAAAAAAACAAGAAAGACTCAAATGTTGCTCAAAACAGAGGAAGTACCTACAACACATCACACTTCCTGGGCTACCGCGCCTCGCTAGGTAACCACTCCTAGAAACTAGGTACCAGTCCTACATACCTGTACTTTAAGCTATGATCCAGTTTGGTTGCCACTCCTACTAAACCAAGAAGGTTGAATACAACCTGAGGAAGATTAAGAAATCAGGCATTATTAGAGGCAACAAGCAACACAAATTAACAAAATGAAACCTTACAGCGAAGACCGTGTGTGGGAGCAGTAATTTTAGATTCTCAAACAAAGACACTAAAAATTGCAAAACCACAAATGACTGCACTTCGCGTAACCCTACCCTCCCCGGGGGTACTGATACGGCTACGCGAAGGCTAGATTGCACTCCCTCCAATCAATGATTTGTCACGTCTCGGGGCAATTGACTCGCAGTTACACCAAACAAGGAAAAGGCGACTGAGTTCTGCATGTGATAGACACAAGTGAAAGTTTAGGAATGAGAAAACGTGACCCTCAATACCATTTTAATAGTGCAACAGTCTGTACTGTAAATGACTTATTTCTCCGAACTGGATAACATGTACAGAATTATCTATCACGTCGGAGTTCGATGTAGAGCGCTATATACATTTGTTCCTTACAAAAAGGCCCACAGAACCATAAATAGAGGACCTAAAAATTTCGCGGGGAAACTTTTCCAGAGTAACTTGGAGTGATACATCTGCAGGACGTTGAAGATAATACACATGTATTTCGCAGGAAAAACATTAAAATGGCCTTTAAAAAATTTGAAAATTGAAAAGGAATAAAATAGCGTTGTCCTACCTGTTCATACAGGAGTTTGTTATCAGAGTGCGCAGCTGATGACAGGTTAGGAGACATGTTCACCTGCAATGTATATGCCATTAAGTATCAGTCACGACCGGCACAGGGAAAGAACTCAGCAATCAAATAAAGTTATTCGCGCGTTCGTTCGTCCGTCCGTCCGTCCGTCCGTCCGTTCGTTCGTTCATTCATCTACCCATTCGTTCATTCGTTCATCCCGGCTTCGTTCGTTCGTTCGTTCGTTCGTTCGCTCATTCGTTCGCTCGCTCTTTCTTTCTTTCGTTCAGTCATTCATTCATCCAGTCAGTCCTTCATTCCTTCGTTCGTTCGTTTGTTCATTAATTCATTCATTCATTCATCCAGTCCGTTAATCAGTCAGTCCGTCAGTCAGTCAGTCAGTAATTCAGCCATTAATTCATTAACAGTATTACCTCCATAAGCCACACTTTCATGTCAGCATCCAGAATAAAATCAAAGCGAACCATCTCGAAAAAATTTCTGCTCGGAAAAAAAAAGAAAAGCCCAAAATCAATAAAAACTATAACATGGGAATTCTACGTACATATACTGTGGTATAAACAAGTGAAGCTTTACCTTGTGGATCTATACGACGAGCCTGCACTAATCAAATCTGGTTCCTTTCTTAAATAAACCTAGGAAAAACATGAAAAGAAGAATTAGAGGGAAAGATGAAATGTTCCAGCTGAGTTGCATAAAACCTAACGCCTGGCGTAACTACTAACGTCAGACGTTAAAACAGTGACTTTGACTGGACTGAACGTCTGAACGTCTGTTCGGATTGTAACCTGCACGTTATAAATATACTTCACAAGAAACATGCAAGGCAGTTTCGTGAGGGATCTGATACAGCCAACTTCCATCGCTCCTGGCCACTACAAGCTAAGAGGGATAATTAAACCACAGGGGGTGGGAGGGGGAATTCAATAAGTCTCACACAGGGAGGCTTCGCTCGGAGGCTTATACCCTTACCCTAATTTATTACATTTCATACTAACTTTTTTAGCTTTCATATACCCAGAGCAAAATTGTACTCCTTTCTTACACCTCAAGGATTAGCCAAACCAATATAACTTCCTATAATCGCCACATTTTTCCCGGACTTTCAGTCCTTCTGGCTCAGTTGCTCAAAGGCTCCAAGCTTTAATGTGTTTCGCGTTGTTATTTCTGCCAAAATTTGGCACCCCTTTATACACTTAGCTTCAGCCGCCATCTCTTTCACTTTGCGGCGGATTTTCTGACACTTTCATATACTAAAATGATGAATTTCCCTACCCTTAAGTATACTATGAGCTTTAAAAACGCATCCTTTTCGGCGGTGCCTACCCGTATAGCCCACAATAGGGATAACCCCCACCCCCTGGGGAACCACAGTAATCAGCTATTACCTCTGCAATGGCTCTGTAAATATCATTCCACATCTTATCAACATCTTTACCTACAAAATACAAAGAAAGAGTAGAAAGAGTAAGTTTAAGCTTCATCCAGATTAGGGGAAGCCTGAGGAAAGGTACCTTGTTGTATGAACTTTTTGCAACATTTTAATTTCGCGATTTTTCAAAAGCCCGAAAGAAAAGTGTGGCAAAATTTTGCAGAAACAAACATGAACCGTTTCTTCTTGCGCTATTAGTCTTAGAAAAAGGCCTGCAGCACCGAAACACAAACAATGATGACTATCAAAATAATTAAGAAAAATGCCTCGAACGGGCGAAAAAGACCTACAGTAACGCTTGCTACGCAGGCTAAATAATTAAAATACTATTTATTCAAAAGAATCTTCTTAATGCTACTTTCTTCTAGCTCCTGCAATACTTCCCACTTACAGTCCTAAAACTCTCCATACATCAACTCCTTTTACTTTATAAGGCAGCAAACGATAACGAATTTTTCCTTAGAATCACACAAGCTTTGAGAAAATTTGCGAAAATTAGGTGTCGCAAAATACGCACACTTGAAGATCGCGAAATTAACGTGTTGCGAAGAATTCATGTTAGTAATAAGGTAGAAGGGAAACTGCTTGGTATTTTTGGGTGGGAAAACTATTTTATTGTTCACACCATGTTTTAGTGAGACTAAAGGAGCTACGTCACGAGGATTTTGTTAGTTTGGGTCAATTCTGTGCTAAAATCATTACCTAGTGCCTTTACTCATACACAAAGTGCTCCTGTAATACTATGAAGAAGATATCAAACGAATTTTATCAGTTCCAGCTAACCACAATAATTTTTTTTTGGTGATTTTGAAGAACAGCATCAGAACTTGAAAAAATTGGCCCAATTTTTTCAAGTTGCAATCCATTTCCATCCTTGCCATCGGTAGCAACAGATGACTGAAAATAGTTTCAGTGTCGTAAGATAGCCTTTAATAACAAAGCTAGACCCTTATTTTTGGAATTCAATTGATGCGAAGACACTTTTAGCTTTTTAAAAAGATACTAAAATAGCGTGACATAGCCCCTTTAAGCCAGGCTGATATATCGTGTTTTCTTATTTAGGTATGTCTAGGAGCTTTTTTCAGCTTTCGTTATTATCTTGAAATGAGAAGAAAAAATCCCTAAAAGTGAGAAAAGCAAGGCAATGTAATTTTAGGAGACAATAACGGCTGACAAACTCAACGGTAATTTCTGGACCGCCTTTCACAAAATTACTTTACTGCAATCCACTTTCATCCTTGAAATCTTGCACTTGATTCCCACACTACTTGCTATGTTTTGCCCTGTAGAACCTTTTTATCCAATTGGTTGTATATTTGGTGGCATTTTCTTGCATAACATGGAAATTAACTTGGTGAATTTTTGTTAGTATTTTTGGAGGATGGTCAGTGTTGTTTTAATCCCAATAGCTTTTCCATTTCAAAGGATAGGGTAACAAAAAAATTGAGGGGTGTGGCTAAAATGACGAAGAGTCACAAGTCCCGCACATGTTGGCGTGCTCTGGGTAGCTTGTAGCCATGAGTGGGAAGCCACGTAGGTAGCGGGCATCACTTGATATCTTTTGATGGGAGCCCTAAGCCTGAGTGTTAGCTAAGCCTATGTTGTGCTGATGAGGCCTAATGAGGCTGAAACAGCTTTCCACGGCTACGAACACTCAGACTCACTATTTACTTGGTAGATCAAGGCCTGCTACCTACTTAACTAGTGCCCACTTGTGGCTACAAGCTACCCAGAGCATGCATGTGTAGGGCTTGTGACTCTTTAAGACAAAATATTGATGCCTATTGATGTCAGAGAAGAATTGATGATCACTTCAGGTCAATAAGTAAAACTGCACGTAGCCTATAACACAACAAAACGGCAAATATCATAAGTACCCTGAATTTTTTAAGCTGTTCACTTCTTTGTAGAACACGATCGAACCAGCAGAAAATGTTTGTTTTCTCACACTACCTGTTTTCAGGCGCTACAACACTACTCTACAAGATTAAGTGCACAGGGAGACATGGAGAAATGAGATAAGGATCATCTAACCATACCCTGTTGTTTAAGATATGTATTTAGAAGCATTTTGCGACTGAATTTTCCTCTCTGCCACATAACCTTCAGAGATGGCAACTGAAATTGAGAAAAAGAAACATAATATATATACCAATGTACTACACGTCAACGGACAAGGGTGAATTTTTTTTAATTCTGCAAACGAAATGCCTGACACCAAAACACATCACCTAAATAATTATTTTCTTATTTGCCTGAATATTGGGTTGCCACCCACCAGGATGAAATAAATTTCTGACCTCTTTCTGACCACAAACCAATTTTGACTGTCAAATCCTCTGATGGTAAAGAAAACAAAAAAATCCATACATTTATAGATTTTTTTTGAAATGCACTACCTTCATTTGGCAACAAATGAATTTAACAGTCAACAAAAATCTGCCGCACCATTGGTAGGTAGTCGCACACGAGCCAAATGCCCAAACGAGGCCGGAGCTTAACCTGGTTTCTGTAGCATGAAGCAACTGAGAGTATTGCTACCCCCCCCCCCCTGTGGATGGGATGCTAGTCCATCACAGGTTTACTCCCAGCAGTATGTCGCTGGTACCCATTGGTACACCTGGGTGGAGAGAGACAATGTGGGGTAAAGATTCTTGTCTGAGGAAACAACACAATGGCAGGGACTGAGCCTCAAACCACCGACCTACAGACCTGAAGTCCAACATGCTAGCCACTATGCCACCGCGCCCCCCCTAGGTACTCAAACAAAAAATTTTTGGAATTTAGCTTTTGACAAATTTTTGACAAAAGAAAGATGGAATGTGGGACAAACTGACACTACAAATACAGCAAAACATTGATCTGTGAACATATTGTACCTCCCACGGTTGGGTGTACGCATCTCCCACAACATACTTCTGTTCATCCTCTGGATCAAATGGATTATAATCCTTCTCACAAAATCTGCATCAAGGAAATCAGAGAAAAAAATGAGCAATGTTCTTTGAATGAACTGAAGGCTCCATACAAAAATCCAGGCAGTTATGAGCAAAAAACAAAGAAAAACTAAAGGTAAAAATTCACGATGTTTCGACCGCTCTTCGGTCATTATCAAGCGAAATGTTGAGAATATGAATTTGCATAGATATATAAAGTGACAAAGGGGCAAAAATATGTAAGGAAAATGTAGAGGTGTAACGATACATCGAAATATCGATGTATCGCGATAGCGAGTGTCCCGATAGCGACGCATCGATTGCAAATCCAACTATCGATAACAATTGCGATAGTTTCGACAACTATCGATAGTTTCGATAGTTTTTGAATAATTAAAATAGTCCACTGTAGCCTTCTTCTTTAACAGAGAAACACGTCAAAATCCATGTTCGCTGCTTGTTTGCGCTGTCACAACAAAAGGAGCACGAAATATATAAACTTTAAACTTCTCCGCCATGTTTGTTTTGAAGAAAACAAGATGCTGTACCCCCTCTAGGATAATTGACTGCTTAAATGACGTCATTCTCCTATTTCCTAAAGGGGGTACAGAGCAATGATTGTTGCTGTTCAACAAAGATGGCGGATAAGAGCCAACCGGAGTGTTTTGAAATCGTTCCTAACAGAAAGTTGAGTGATTTAAAAATTCTGACCAATACTATCGCAATAGTATCGCAATAGTATCCCTACTATCGCAATACTATCGCAATAGTGTTTCAACTATCGCAATACTATTGCAATAGTCAAAATGACCTCAATAGTCACCTCTAGGAAAATGTATGAAGTAAAAACCACATTTAAGTGAAAAAGTTTCCTCAATAAAGATTATTATTATTATTATTATTATTATTATTATTATTATTATGATGTAAAAGTAGCTAAAAGTATGTGTAAAAAGAATTTGTTAAAACAATAAAAGCATGCAAAAAACTTACTATATAAAGACTAATTATTTAAAAACCTTCACACGAATTGAGTCGGTCTGTACATTGAGACTTGGTCTCAGTTCATGGATAAAAAACATTTTGTAAATGAGGCAGTCAGATTTGTTTTTACATTTCTTTAGAATTTTAAAATTCTTGTTAAGATCCTTAGGGGCCAGAGAATGTATTCTCTGGTCATATTCTCAACATTTCGTTGGATAATGACCGAAGAGCGGTCGAAACGTCGTGAATTTTTACCGTTAGTTTTTATTGTCAATTGTTTTAAAAAACCCTTACTGATAAAAAACAAAGAGCCCCAAATTTGACATAAAACACTTATTGCTCTCAGCCCTTTAATTGCCACCAAATGATAAAGTAAGTAAGTTATCAGGAGTTTCAAGAAACAGGCTCCTGGCTGAATATTAAAAATGGGTGACTGGATTATGGGGATCTTAACCTTTTAAGCCCCAATATTAACATCTATATTCTCCTCACTATTTCTGCAAGTATTTCTTACGTTGCTAGTTAGGAGAATTTGACTAAAAATCAAGAGGTTTTATCTTTGGTGATTATTTCCTTCATTCTCATGATCTGTATGTTTGATCAAGGAGAAATCCTGTCAGGAGAAATTAGATGCTTGTCACTAGCACTAGCTCTTTAATGCAGTACACTGTACTGTGTACTCTGTACTCTACCTTACAGTCTGGGGTAGGATGGAGTACACTGTACACCGTCTTTCTACAAAGGCCAATAAATTCTATCAGAGAGGATACTGCAGGTTCTCCAATAAAGAAAAAAAAAGCATTTCATTACTAGTGCCTGACTGTGTACATGGTATGCAGCCACCTGCTCTTAAGGGAGACAGGTGAGTCTACACGGAGGGTCTTATGGTAATTACCTTATTAGAACTTCTTGGTCATAAACATAAACTCTCAGAGGATCAATGGATGTAAGGACAGTGTAAAGGCCAATATCAAACTTTCGTTTATCAATAAGCAAAGGGTTGGCAATGTACTCCTGGACAAAATATTCATCAGATCCCTTGTTGAGATCAATCTCTGTGAAAAAGAAGGAGAAGTATTAGAATTTCAACAATACAAAGTATACAAATGGGAAGGATCACAAATGCTTCTTTCTTTCAAATCTATTTGTTGCAATATCATGAGTTTTATAAGAGAAATCAGAATCCACTGAGAATATAGGAGCCTGTAATTAATAATAATATGACTCTTGCGGCCCAATTCCCCACTTGGAGACAAACGGAAACTGAATGATATGACTCATAAAGTTGTTTAACTTTTTGCAGCCAACTGATCACACTCATTGTAATAATTACTATTACTATCTCACGAAAAATTAATTAAATGTTCACAAGGCACCTTTTTGCGATTTGATGTGTATTCCTCTGTGGTTATTGCTCTTTTCAACCCACATCTTCTGGGGATGGTTTTTAATCTAATATATAGAATGTAATAAATATTTACAAGTAGTGAAGAAATGCTGAAAAACGTGTATAATATGAAGAAAAAAAAAACACATAGCAGCAATTTCTAACCATTCAACAGCCACTTAAAAATACTCTACTTTCCCCCCCTCCCAATAAAGGATTCCACAAGTAAAAGTGGTGATGATGCCCACAGGGCCTTTTAGGTATTAAAATTCAATGTATAGTCTGTACTGCTTAGGGTGCTGGATTACAAACCTCCAGATAAAATCTAATCGGCACGCTCAGAAGTTAGAACTACTGAGCAGAAGAGATCAGATGAGTCATGACTACAGAATGAGATTGTTTTATCTGTTGGGGATTCCTTTCAAATTTTCCAATTATTATGATCACCCCTAGAACTTTTTATATAGCTCCCAGCCTCCTCCTTGGGAATCCCACAAGTATTCCCCAGAATTAGTACAGGGTCAACTGTGCTTATAAAAAATACTGTTACCTCTTCTAAAAATTTATTAGAATCCTTTGGAATGACAAATGCTGGAGGAATGAATGGAAAATGATTGACAGCCAGGCTAACTTTGTTTGTTATAAAACCAGATCCTGGAAAATGATTGATCTACAAAGGAAAAAAATAATATCAATTATAACATGATTTGTCTTTACTACAACTGCAGTTCAGGTGCAAGTGCAAGTTCAAGTGCAAGTACTGTTTTACTTTTTCGCAAGGGTAAAATGCTTTTGGTGATAGATCTTTTAGTATGGCTGTGCCCAAGCTTTGGAATGCACTTCCAGCAGAGTTGTGGAACATCTCTTCTCTAAGAACCGATACTGTCAATCTTGCCTGAAGATGCACCTTTTTAAATTAGCTTTTGATATTTAGGATTATCTATGATTTCTTTCGTTTATTGTATCACGTATTAAGTTATTTATAGGTCCTAGTATTTAGCATAGTTGTTTCTTTACATATTGTACTGCACTTTTGATCGTTTTATGTAAAAAGCACACTAAGAAGTCAATAAATTATTATTATCATTATTATTATTATCATTACTATTATCATTATTATTATTATTATCATTAGTTGTATATTACGATAATGCAATCACATACAAGCAAGACACTTCAAGAGAACTTTCTAACCTTTTGATGTGGCTCTAAAGACTGTAGCATTTCTTTGAGGTCAGTAAATGGATAATCATGTGCCCACATAACATCAAATAACCGACTACGTGCCTCAGTCCTAGTGTAGCCAATACGGCTAAACACCGCCATCACATGATTTAAGTATCCCATTCTCAGCTGCAGAAAAAAGATTGAAAAACATAAAATTATAGCACTGACAACAGTGAATGTACAAGTTTGTGGAATAATTATAAAGGCAAGACTTTAAAAATTAGTTAACAAATGCAAAACTGTGTCATTCCAGAAAATATCCTTATCCCCACGCACCCCTGTACCAGGGAGGGTTTTGTATGAGGTGCCACATCCCACCCCTCTGGATATTCCAGTTTAACTTCATACTCCCTTTAGAATTTCTAAAGACCTTCTGCCAGGTTTGTAAGGACATTTTCTTGAACCGCACATTGGCTGATAATAAACTATGTACAGAGGGATAACTGATATCTGGGGATTGAGTTATCCATCGCAGTGCAGGGTTAACACTAATTTTTGATGTAGCTGGGAAAATGGAGCAAGTAGCAGAGGAAACGTTAGGTGTGATAGTAGCAAAGTCTTGTTTGACAATCAAGGTGCAGCCCAAAGCTAGGACTGAAAATGACATTTAATTGTTGAAGAACATCCCTGACCCCTGTTGTTCAAAAGTTGGATAGCGCTATCCACCAGATAAATCTCTATCTAGTGGATAAAGCAATTGGTTTCCTTAACACTTATCCACTGGATAGTAATTTTTCCAGTGGATAGTACTATCCACCTGGCCTGTGGCTTTTACTGACAGCCCTGTTGTTGTAACAACAAGACTTGGTTAAAGCCAACTTATCTGTCAGATAAAATCCAACTACCGTATTTCCTCAATAATAGCCGCCCCTCGATTAATCGCCCCCCTCGAATAATCGCCCCTCTTTGGTGGGATTATTTGAAATAATCACCTCCCTTGAATAATCGCTCCACCCCCCACCCCCCTCACTCCCCTTGAAAATTACAATCACCTCCTTTCACTCTCCTAGCCCTCACCATCATCTTTTAATAATCAACCCCCCCACCCTATATCTCCCCTTTCTTTCACTGCCCCCCCGTCAAGTTAAACATTTACACCAATTAGGATACAAGCTTTGATTTCATCATCATATACAACAGATAATTTACAAAAGCACAGGTATTGTGATAGTTTTTTCGATCATTATGTCCATGTATTTTACGTTTTCCTTTATTCCGAAGATATTGGCATGAAAACTACTCAAGTTGAGAACACTATGTCTTAGAACGCCCCTATTCAGTTTGCATGATGTGATTATTTTAATTGAGAAAATAAAGTAAAATGATTATGGCACAACTTCCCGCAAGCAGTATTTGAAATAATCGCCCCCCTCGTTTAAACGCCGCCCCTCTAATAATCACCCCCTTTTGGTGCGAAAAAAAGAATAATCGTCCCCAGCTATTATTCGAGGAAATACGGTAAACCAAACAGATGGATAAACAGACATTCACTGACAGAATTAGCATCAGACATTAACTTGTCTGTCTAAAAATTAACAACTCAGAGTTGGCTCTGTTACATAAAAGTGGATTATCCATTTTATTTCAAGTGGACTGGAGCCAATCTCTAGTGTGAGGAAGATCCTATTGTAATTAACAAAACTAATACGACCAGCAATGCAGAAATCCAGTAACATTCTTACATTTTTTCCATTAATCCACACAATTGGTCTTCTTGACGATCCAAACTCAGGGTCACCCACAGTCATCCCAGCATTCAGGCTACGCAACTGATAGATATTCAGTAAGATCAATAGCACACCAAAGCACAGGCACCCCACCATCAGGTACATCATACGCTGTGGTACTAGCATCCCAAGATGAGGGTGTGGGTGATACTTGGAGTTATCCGATGCATACTACATTCAAAACAAAGCAAAAACACAGTTAGGTGCAAACATCGCCATTTGTATCCACTTGAAGGGCTCTGGATAAAAGCATCCTTTAAACCCTTTCACTCCCAGAGTCAATTATGGAGACATGTAATGTAGTTCTAACTTTTGAGTCTGTGGACAAAATCCCATGGTGTAACCATTCAAATGAAATCTCTTTGAATTCACAGTAATATTGCATGGTGCTATTTGTTTTGCAGGATTTGAAAAAAAAAAAAAAGAAAACTGTGATTTTTTTTTCAATTTTTACTTTGGCCACCAGTAGGAGTGAAAGGGTTCATTAGTGACTTTAAAGATCAAGAAATACATTTTTCAAAAATTCAGGTTCTGGGTGGCCATATATCTGATGTCTTGCAGTTGCTGCGTCATTCAGTGGCATACAAACTCGTCTCGAGTTCAAGACCCAACAAAGGCAAAAGTTGTATTTTTCACAGCTGACATTCATCTTCAATCATCACCAGAAATTTCAAAAAATAAAGCATTGCCAAGTTGAAGTTAAGCAGGTTCAAGAGGTCAAATTGGTGGATTTGAATCAATTTTCTTTTTCATGGTAAATTGGTTGTCAACATAATTAAGATCGACGGAAGTAAAAAAAAGCAATCATTTTCCTGCTTTTGAAGTTCAGAGTGCTCATGTCATTGAAAGGTGCAGTAAATTAACCAAAACCAGGCAACATTGTCTTGATAGCAAAAAAAAAAAACGTTTTTAGTGCAAACAACAAGGGTATAATGAAAATTAAAGCCAGTTCCTTTTCTTAAGCAATTGACTTTGCTAAAGCGGCCATGGAGAACACAAACATATATAAAACAGTACACTTTTTCCAACATTACTGGCTATTGCTAAAATTAATATAAAGTTACTTGCAGATTTCATTTACAACAAAACTTGCAAATGTTAAATTATTCACAAAATAGCTGGATTGTTTGTGTTTACTTAACATGAGCAGAAAAGAAATCCGACAAAGTTCCTCTGATAACACATTTGAATAGCTTGGTCAGATGTCTTTGCTTTATTTTTAATCAACCAACACAAAAATGATAATATTTCAATTAAAGTTGCTGACTTATTCTGCATTCAATTACCAATAACAATTAATGCCAAGGGGAAATGAAATTTACCCATGTTTTTTCTCAACAAAAATCTAAACTTGCTAAGAAAGAGACCTCTTAATAATAGTTTAGAAGCTTACTGATTTTGTGATTATTACTATTATTATTTTTTAGTAGCTCATCGTTTTTTGGTAAATTATTACTACTATTATTACCTCTTTGAATATCTACCAGCTACATGAGGGACTTAGGCCACAAAAAAAAATTCGCAGCATGCATTCATTAAAGGCATTATTTTACACGAGTCATTTCTGTCAGCAACGTGGAGAATTATGTCAGCACGTGCGATCGGTATGTGTCCTTGCAGTTATTTACCAGCATGACATATAATAAGATTATAAGAACAGCGATCACGTCGTGAAGCAAAAATTATTACAGGAAAGAGTGAGTGCAGTCAGCGCAAGTGGGTGAATTTTAAGATAGGTTTGTCTGTTTTTCGGGTAACCTCCTTTTGGCTCTGTCGACTGCCAGCAACACAAAGGGTTTTGGTCGCACGACTTGTCACCATATGCCAGGAAACGAGAAAAAAAATAAAAAACAGGACCAGAGAAGTATTCAGTCTTGTCACGCCGTTTGTAATGATGTGGTGCGACATGTGTTCGTCATTTCAGTTTTATGGTGTATTTTCTTTGTTACTAGACGACTACCATAGTCCTTTGTGACAATCGAAACCGGCTGATGCATGCAATTGCGATTTTAGTACATTTTCCAGGACAGGCTGTCATAAGAGAATTATAATTTTGTGTGAGAATTATCTGGCGGGAATTCATTTCAACATTACGTAAATCTCCTCGATGCCTCTTAGAAAACTGAAAGTTCATAGTTGTCTTTACTAATTTGCATTGCGGATTTGTATGTGGGTCGAGCAAGAACCCAACAGTCAGTTTTTAAGGCTCATATACTGACTTTTATTTGAAGAAATGTACGTTAGAAGATGCATGGGATGTGGTGGCGCTTTCACGACTCCGATTATAATGTATTCGAGCTACACTGGTATCATGTATTAAACATTTCCCAGCCACGAGTCAATGCATTTTCCTTTTGATATTTTACTTTACTTCAAGTACAGAAGGTTTCCAACCTAAATACTGTAGCGACATCTCGAGTAATACCAGGCTTTCTTCAAAACAATATTAATATTGAATTTGTGTTTTGCGTGTAACACAATGGTGGCGGGAAATGTGAGGTTTTGAAAATCGCGCGCATGTTAACGACGACCAGTCCACGATGCTATGGAATCAAGATAAAAACAGACAAGAGACCTTTGGTAAGTAGCAATAAGAATTAAGATTTTGTATACATGTATACCTTAAGGCGAAATATTAGTGTCGCATTCTAGCTTTATTCTGATTTTCTCAGATAATATGCTGTACCTGGAAACTTGATCGCTATTGTTGCACTTTAGCCTATTTTGTTTTACTTGGGTAGGATATATCTGGAAGCGTTATGTTTAACATTGCTCTTAGCTTATTCTGTCGTCCTTGGGTAGCATATACCTGGAAGAGGAATGTCTAACATTGGGCCTAAGCTTTAATATTCTGTCTTCCTTGGGTAGCGTATACCTGGAAGTGGAATGTCTTTAGCTTTAATATTCTGTTTTCCTTGGGTAGCATATACCTGGAAGCAGAATGTCTAACATTGCTTTATAGCTTATTCTGTCTTCCTTGGGTAGTGTATATCTGGAAGCAGAATTCCTAACATCGCTCTTTAGCTTATTCTGTCTTCCTTGGGTAGCGTATACCTGGAAGCGGAATGTCTAACATCGCTTTATAGCTTATTCTGTCTTCCTTGGGTAGAGTATACCTGGAAGCGGAATTCCTAACATCGCTCTTAGCTTATTCTGTCTTCCTTGGGTAGCATATACCTGGAAGCGGAATGTCTAACATCGCTTTACAGCTTATTCTGTCTTCCTTGGGTAGCGTATATCTGGAAGCGAATTCCTAACATCGCTCTTTAGCTTATTCTGTCTTCCTTGGCAGTTGGGTAGCGTATACCTGGAAGCGGAATTCCTAACATTGCTCTTTAGCTTATTCTGTCTTCCTTGGGTAGCATATACCTTGAAGCAGAATGTCTAACATTGCTTTATAGCTTATTCTGTCTTCCTTGGGTAGCGTATACCTGGAAGCGGAATTTCTAACATCGCTTTATAGCTTATTCTGTCTTCCTTGGGTAGCGAATACCTGGAAGCGGAATTTCTAACATTGCTTTATAGCTTATTCTGTCTTCCTTGGGTAGCGTATACCTGGAAGCGGAATTTCTAACATCGCTTTATAGCTTATTCTGTCTTCCTTGGGTAGCGTATACCTGGAAGCGGAATTTCTAACATCGCTTTATAGCTTATTCTGTCTTCCTTGGGTAGCGAATACCTGGAAGAGGAATTTCTAACATTGCTTTGTAGCTTATTCGGTCTTCCTTGGGTACCGTATACCTGGAAGCGGAATGTCTAACATCGCATTATGGCTTATTCTGTCTTCCTTGGGTGGCGTATACCTGGAAGCGGAATTCCTAACATCGCTCTTTAGCTTATTCTGTCTTCCTTGGGTAGTGTATACCTGGAAGCGGAATGTTTAACATTGCTTTATAGCTTATTCTGTCTTCCTTGGGTAGCGTATACCTGGAAGCGGAATTTCTAACATCGCTTTATAGCTTATTCTGTCTTCCTTGGGTAGCGAATACCTGGAAGCTGAATTTCTAACATTGCCTTTTAGCTTATTCTGTCTTCCTTAGGTTGCATGCATATACCTGGAAGATTCTGTTATTTGTGCAATGAAAGAGAGGCAAAACAAAACAAAACAAAAGACAACCGATTGCCAGGTTTTCATGTATGATCAATGTACATAGAATGTTACGTTGTTGTTGGCTCTAAAATCATCATATTTGTGGAAAACCTTTTTCCCGGTCTTACAGGTAGCACGGCAGAGAATTTATTCCATTCAATATTACCAGTTACACAATTGTATTCTTTGGTTTACCAACATTTTATATTATTTGACTGACTGAAATTGAAAAAGGCTAGTAAATTAATGTTTATGCCGCTTTTTTTATTACCGTATATTACTTGTATTTTAGTTTTGATCTGCTGAGAAACAAATTTTCAGAAAAGAACAATTTTTAAACTGTGTGATTGTGTTTTGCTCAGTCAAATGGACAAAGCGCTTACTAATTAGTGCTGTATCTTTGTTAATCCGGAAATTGCGGTTAATTCCATTTCAGTTTAGGGGAGCTTGAATTACTTTTTTGTGGGCGATTGCCTGATTTCCTAGTGTGTTCAGCTAAAACCTCAAGAGACGGAGAGGTGTCAAACCTTGGCTTTGAATTACGCATGCAAATTAGCTGGCTGCACATTGAATGTGCAGCCAGCTAATTTGCATAACATTTTTTCGCACCGCAAAGCTTATCATGTGATGAAGTGAAATGGTAATAAGCCAGCTGGGATCCAATTTAAAAACTTTGTTTTCTTAATGATGAGAGCTGCCATTTACAGCCAAAATTGTTTTTATCTGGGATAACAGCTGATGCTGGGCGAGATTGTCTATTAACAATAATTCTGATTCAAAAGGGTAAATTTTAAAGAAGGAAATAAAATCGATGGAAAGTAAGGCTTCATATCTCGATTTATGAATGGATTGTTGAAAAGGCTTAAATAGAAGCGATACAAATAATATTCTTAGCGTACCAAATACTGTAGTTAAGCAATATCACATAGAATAAACCTCACTGAAAAAACACACTGATAAAAGCCGGTCAGATGACAGCTGGAAGCTTAAATTACATTGTAGTTATCGGTCAAACAAACTTAACGATCCATCGATCAAATCGCCACCATCCATTTCCCATATAAATTATATAATGTTTTAAATGTCAAATATACTTGAAGCACAGAAGCTCTTCTTAAAGCAAGTACTGATTAACCTGACAGATTAAAGATAAAATGAAAGAAACTACCAAATGAATCGAAGTCAAAGCTTGAAGCATGATTTTATAGGTACAAAATAGCGTTTAGTTTCTACATTCGTAGATCTTTTCGTTCGCTCAAACTTGCTTCCTTTAATATCTCACCTTGAATTCTGGAGAACGATTAGAAGACTTCCACGGCCACATATTCCAGGGGAAAAGAACCGGCCGGTAAGTTTGCCGAATGTAGGACTTCGCTCGACCTCAACTCAGCTGTTTAGCCCCGTGCTGTTTCTTTGCGTGTGTCACTCGAATTGTTTCAGCTCGAAGTTTGACTCCGTCACGCAATGTGGTCGGGAAATACTGGAATTTAGTGACTCTGCAATTATTTGCAAAGAATAAAATGTTGATCTGCTTTCCACATGATCGGTTATGGCATAATATTCAAGCCACACGAAAGCTTTCAACCAGAAACAAAGCTGTGTTTATCGCGCGGTTTTTCAGGTGGTTTCACCGGGGACACGAGAGAGACTGGTAACTGCAAAGCAATACACCGCTGTAATCACGCTTTTGAAAATCGCAGGCGTGAGGTTCGAGGCCAACGAAATTCAAAGGCACTGGGACTAAAGACAGCAGAGTGACGATAACTCTTAATAAAGAAACAACAGTTTTCAATTTACAAAACATGTTTCGACATTCTCATGTCATCTTCAGTTGCAAATGAGCCTTAACGGTTGTACATTTGAATTTTCGTATTAAAGTACGTTACAAAATTACGCTTTAGAACTTACGTTTACAATTTGAATATGAAATACGCGGGAAACAAAAATAGCGCGCGCATAGTTACTTTAAGTGACTTAGGAACACACACACACACACACACACAAAATACTTCCAATAACAAGAATGATAAAATAAAAGACAAAAAAAAGTAATTAAAAGGAAAGAGATAACTCTAGATGCTTTAGCTGCTGATTAAGAGTAGGATTTTCCCACTTAATATGCATCGCCTCTTTGATCTTAATTTGGAATTTCGAGACGGCAGAATCTAAGATCGTGAAACATTCTGCAGTGCAAGAGTCATGGCAGGCCCTAGATGACTGCAGGCGCCTGTAAACATGTGAAGACTTGTCCGACAAGAGGTGCTCACGAACACGTGGACAAATGTGGCGAGTGGTCTCGCCAATGTAGCTGGCATTACAGCCAGCACACGAGAATTTATAAACAACACGCGAACATAGACTCTGCGGACTAGTTTAAAAAAGAATAATTAAGGTGATTCCATCCAATTGCATTGCACATCCTTTCTGCGCATCAATTTTTGCGTGATTAGCGCGCGCACGAGGCGCGCGCGTTCGAAACTTGGTAGGTTTTCTATGAAAACTGAGCTGTTGAGAGAAATGAGTTGTCGCTTTCTCCAAAACGAACTCGGTGACCCTTTTTTTTATTCCATTTATTTGAAGAAAACACGACTCTGCATGATATATCCAAATTTTAACAATTTTTCATTACTCAATTTTCAAATATTCTGATGAATTCATTATTACAATCTGATTTTAGGCATTTCACTGGAAGCGTCCATGTGCTCGATTTGCTTATTATTTCATTACTTTTATTTTCAAGGTAACTTTAAGGCCTTTTACTGTAACATTGTTTTACTATAACAAGAATAATGCTTATATTTTATTGCTAGTGATAACTTTCTTAAAGTAGTGGGTGTCTCTGGTACAAGGAAAGGCTTTTTAATATTGCTGTCGATAGCTAGCAAGGTACCTATATACTACAGCCCTGTAGCGTGAAATCAGACACGGTGACCCCCTCTTTTTATTTTATTTTTTCGATGTACTAGGTGTCATTAATAACTGTGCAAAGTTTCAACAAATTCTCATTACAACTTCTTTTTCGATGGAATCACCTTAAGGGGATTCCATCGAAAAACTTAAGAAGTTTTAATGAGAATTTGCTGAAACTTGGCACAGTTTTTAATTACATAAAATGCAAGGCACATTCCTGAATTGTCGGAAGTCAGTAGACTTAGTCTCCGCACGGGCTCTAAACAATCAGGCTCGTTATAATGACGTGGATTTTACGAGATTGAAAGCTAATGTTTCAAATACCGGACGATTTGTGAAGCGTAATTTTGTTGTTTTGAGTTTCGCAGCGTATTGAAGTTGAGTAAAGGTAAGCGTTGAAATGTTTATTTCGCTGTTTTTGAGGACATCTCGTTTTTAAGGGGCAGTGTTTACAAAGGTTAGCGAGAACTTGGGAGTTGTGTGCGTCCAATGCCCATCCGTGCTCACGTGCGTTCTGTCAGTGCACGAGACGGAAAGCAATCTATACCGGCCACTGTAAGCCCGGCCCTTACAGAATCAAAGCTGGAACTAACTTCTATAGTTTAATAAATAGCGTCCCAAAAAACTATAACACTAAAAAAAGGAAAACAGTAAACAAAAAAACTCGGTGGTGAGGAAATCTCAATCAAATAACAAACAAGGCCTGAGTATCACCAATCTAAATTGATTCCGTCGCACCTGGTCAGAAATACATTTCTGCTTTTCGGTTCTGCCCAATTTTTAGAATTTGGGTTGTCTAAACTTGTCTAAGACCTCTTAGTCTTTCGTTTATGTCTTTCCACGGTTTCAAACTAATTTAATAAAGTTTCATTCATTTTAGTCTGTATTAGAGAACGGGTTAACACCCAAAAATATAAACGTCACGAGTCGGTTAGCTATCTCAGCATTGAAGTTAATATGTCTTCCAGATGTCTCTAGAAACACAGCTTTCTGCCGATAAAAAATTGGTCTGAACCCCTACGTGAAATCAAGAATACTACACAAAATGAAGTTTGAGCTCAAAAGAGGAGAAGTAAAGCTTTTTGAGCAAAAAGCGTTTCCGCGTGTTGTAGCTTAAGGATATCACGGTTTAAGAACGATTTGAAAGAGTCGTACAGAGGTCACTGGTTACAAACAAACGAAGTTCTCAAGTTGCATACATACATTTAATTCCTTACATACCGGAAGTGCAAATTGTCCATAACAGGTCACCGGAAACCACGAACTACTAAAGTTAAACCTTTTTTCCTTAAGAAAAGGGGAGGGGGGAGGGGGGAGGGGGAGGGGAGGAAAAGGGGAAGGGGGTGAGAGACTATGCGCCGCCTGTAAATTCTTCAGAATTTCTTGTTAAACCTAGTACATTAAAAAAATAGAATAAGAAGAGGGGTCACCGGGTCCGATTTCACGCCGGCTACAGGGCTGTAGATAGGTACTTTGCTAGATTTCGACAGCAATATTAAAAAACCTCTCCTTGTACCAGAGACACCTATTACTTAAACAAAGTTATCACTACCAATGAAATATAAGCACTATTCCAGTGGTAGCAAAACAATGTTACAGTAAAACGCCTTAAAATTGCCGTAAAGATGAAAGTAAGGAAATAACAGGCAAATCAAGCGTCTGTAAGCTTCCAATGAAACGCCTAAAATCAGATTGTAATAGTGAATCAATAGGAATATTTGAAAATTGAATAATGAAAAATTCTTTAAGTTTGGATATATCACGTAGAATCGGATTTTCCGCAGGTAGCCCAAGCTCGAAATATGAGCGTCGGCACTGTTGCGTAACCTTCGAATTATAAGGGTTTGTATAGGAAAGAAAAACGATATGTTTCTGTAACCTATGAATATGAAGAGATTTAAATAAAAATCAGCTTACCTTGCCTTAGCTGTGTGTTTCTTCTTTCCTGTGGGGACCCCGAGCCGATCTATGGCCATTTTAGCGGCTTTTGTCGAACCGGCTTTCTCTCTATATATATCCTTCCACTAGCATGACTATTGTAGTGTATATATAGCCAGCTGTAGAATTTGCGGAAATCTTGCAAATTGGCCAGTGAAGCTTTCGCGGAAAGCCATATCCTTTCCGTCAGGTACAAAAGCCTTAAAAAAAAAGTACAAGAAGAGTTTAATATTCAGTAAAACATGCAGTAGCGACTAAACGATGCAAGCGATGTGGATTAATTAGCGACTAAACGATGCACAAAAATAACAAAAGAAAAAAAACCATGAAAATAAAAGGATTTTTCATCCGTTTCAATCTTCACCCCTTTGTAAATGGCTGACGATTCTAACTGGCCAGATTTGTCCGCGCTGACTTGTCGTCCGTGCTGCGTGCCTCTTGTGTATACGAACCAATCAGACAAAACTATTTAAACCTCGTGGTTAAAATCACGTGGGTTAGTTGGCAGCTTGGCAACACATATAAAAATTTATTCATTCACAACGGAAAAGTAGCAAGAAGAAACGAAATCTACGGACAGCTTTACGGGAACATTTCAAACCACTTAAAGTTGCCGTCTTCGTCTCGAAATTCAAGCAAAGTCCAATTTTTAACACCATTCCTGAAGCCGCGGAAAAAGAACGGCAAAAAGGTCGGTGTGTCAACTTAAATTGTGGTCTGTTGCAATATTGTAAGTTATTGTTCTGTTCCGAACAAGTTACAATGCAGTTCTAAGAGTTTATTCAGAAAATTCGCCTTTTTTCGGTGAACAGTGGTTTCATTCTGAAACCCATTTTGCGTAAACTGAACTTTTATTCCCGTCACAGCAGAGACCTACCTGTGGAAACGAAAGACTTTAACAAAAAGTTGGACACTTCGGACCACTTTGAGATTAAATGTTGGAGCGAATGCAAGTGCCTTTCACCTGCCAATTCAAGTTGAAAAGAAGTGTTCGCTTTGTTACCTAGGCTGCGACATTTTCTGAAGAGGTAAGACTTGTTCTAGTTTATACTGTAACTAGTTGTAACTTTCACATTTCAACGTGTAGTAAAAACCTCCGTTGAAGACTTCAGTTTGGTTCCAACTGACTTGGCGACCATAACGTAGCTTGCCAACAATGTCCGAAAACCTTCGAAACTAATTTGCTTTATTTCATGTTAAGTAGACGGAAGAGTATAAATTTCGCTCACTGGTATTGCTGATGTATTTTAACTTGTTTAAGGCAGAACAATTCTTACTTTTCATGATCTGCTGTGTTGTATTACTTCAATTGAAGGCTATGTTCACATTAATTTGGTGCATGAGCACTAGTCTCTGGGCACCCAAGATATTGTCAAAGACAAGAATTGGAATCGTGCACGGGCACCGTGTCCGAATTCTGGATTGGGTCCATGAAACTAGGTGTGTTCACATTCATTATAGTGCGCAGAGAGAATCGTTCTCGGGCACCAAGTGTGAACATAGCCTAAGGAGCCAAATTAATTTAAAGTCGAAAGTGGTTAGTGTTGGTAGAAATAGCTCAGCCCTGAGGCGCGTTTTAAGGTGATGCCACTGAGTTTTTACTTAAATTAACACGGAAGCGTGACAGCGTCGCGGCTGATTTTAATTTGCTGTTTTTGAGGAATTAGCATTTACAAAACAACTAGAAAAAAGTTACAATTTAGGTACGCTTTAAGAAAACAAGTAGCTGCAAGTTGCTAAATGCCAAAAAATGTTTGTTCTTCCAGAAAGTTACAGTACAGCTCTCGGGATAATGTTTGTTTAAAACTAATTCCTTCAAAATTTCCCGGTTCATGTAAACTGAGGGGAGTGGAACTGCTTAAGTTAACAGTGAAACTTTCACAAGTTAGAGGAAGTCGATATACTACGGTTCTTTATTTGATGAATCGAAAAATCAACTTTTCTTAGATCTTGACGTAAAAAGCCAAGTGCATAATTAAGTCAGACTATCAACTTTCACCTCCAAGCCTCGATTTCGAAGTTTAAACCTTTGAAGTTTCTAATCGACGAATTCCTAAGCAGCAAAGTTAAAAAGAACACACACAAAAACAGAGTCGATTTGCCAAATATTTGCAAATAATTTCGTACAAACGAGGCCTGGTGGTGAATTTTGAAGCTGTGACGTAACAGTCAGGTGTAAGGCTTATTGTATAACTGTATTTCTGTAGTCTGGCATTGTTGAATGCAACTTCATATCCAAAAGTACTGATCCAACCTCGTTCCCAGGGTCTCTCTTCTTCCCTTCCCCTGGAGCGAGAACGGGGTTGGTACTGATCATGATGGCAATCAAACTTTGTTCTTCAACACTATTCAACACCTTTCAACGTCCTTCAGAATCATTTACCATCATTCAACAGGGAGCCCAAACGTGTTTAACCCGCGGAATCCTACAATGTTGAAGAATTACGTTGAAAAGGTTGTATCCGTTTTGCCGGGACGTAAAAATGCCAGCCGCTTCCTCGTCCCTAGGCCTGCACCCTGGGTGCAAGTGGAAGAGGTCACACCCACAGGAGTTTAGGGAGACGAGACCAGTATCCCATATCCAGGTTTAATACTTATGTTAATTGCAATTCTTTCATTTTCAGTTTCTAGGGACACATCAACAGCACTCCCAGTGTTCAGTCCGGAGCCACAGCACACCCAATAACTGTTCAGAACAGACCACCATGGCACCGCTCAGACCTTTCTCCAGTCCAACCTTATCCAGTGTACAACCAGAACAGCCTAACCTCACCCAAGCCATCCAAGACCGATGGAAGATACTTCAATTCTACTGGTCAGCTAAATTTTCGTGTGGGTTGGGAGCGGGGGTAATTAAATAAGAGCTCTGGATGAACCTTACAAAGCACACGATGCACACACGTTGGGATTGAAGTCTAAGGACTTCTCATTCGGCTTTCGGCTTAAATAAATTGTAGTTAGATTAGTTAGTGGGTCCCCTGGGTTGGGGTGGCTCCTCCCCTTAGGCTTCCCTGGGTTCCTTTGCAGGTTAGTAGGCTTTCGATTCGCGTTCGGCTAATTTTCGTCTTTTTTTTCTTTTCACGTTGGCTTCGTGTTTGGTTCGTGGCGTCGCTTCGATTTTTCCGGAGACACTTTGTCGTCACCGTCGTCGTCGTCATCATCGATTCTCCCGCTTAGTTGCGCGAAATTAAGTCAATTGAACAACAACACTTCACTTGTCAGTTGACGCGCTGTATTCAAGTGAAGCTCTTCTCGTAAGGTTCAACCAGACACGTAATTAAAGCTTACATAACTTAGGAAACTGGAAGCTACTAACCATTCAATAGTTGTAGGAGACCTGATTTGGCCACTCCATACAAGTTGATTGGTTTCTCTAGTTGCATGTACACAGATAGTATAGGCTCGCCATTTTGATTTGCTATTACTTCTGTGAACAAGTTAGCATTTTGCTAAGAAACAACTTCGACGGGCCCGGAAACCATTAATTTTACGAGATGAAAACATTAGCGGTTCGCAGTTCATAAAAAGGGAAGTTTTTTGCTTACGATCAATTTTGCGAGCGTAGGTTAGTCTTAGGACCGGCTAGAGTAACTTCCAAGGAAATCTGCAATCAAGCCGTCTATTGAGAGCAAGTCTTATTGCAGGTTACTTTTGGGGACAATGGGACAATGCACACACCACAGCGTAGAACGTAAGCGTAGTTAGCCTTCGAGCCCACTCGACGACGCTAAATCATCGGATCAACATCAAATGACAGGCAGTTTAATTGGGCCTAATTCCCAGGTGTTCTCTTCCATTCGCTGACGGGTGCGAGTAAGGTCCTGGAAACAGGTTGCGCATGAACTCGCACGAAAAGTGTATCCTTGTCCCATGGGCCACCTGCCCCTCGAGCTCAGGCCCCGCCGAGTAAGAGAGACTTGTGGCTCTTGGGATGAGAATGGCCAAAAGTCAAGTGAATGGAAGTGGAATGCCAAAGTTTTTAGGTGTTAGCTTAGGTAACAGATGGGAGGATTTTCTCGTTCTGGCGGCGTTGACACTTAGACTACCGAGTTTGTCTTCTTGTTAATTTTGCCTTGTGGGAGGATTCTCCTGTTAGAAGCCCTGCATCGCACCACGCAGGCGCAGATCGTCTACAAATGGTAGGCGTACGTAGACTTCACATCGTGGATAACCGTTATACAATGGGGACTGGTCGACGGACACGTGGAGATAGGCACTGGGTCCGGCCGGCCGAAGAAAGAAGACCACTGATTGCCAAACGGTATAGGTAACTAGTATAGCTTGTTAAGAAGGCGAGGTAGCTGCCAATGCCCATGCGGCGATGGAAGAATAGACCATATTATGATGACTGAAAAATGGGCTATTTGCATTGAGACGTTATTTTACAAGAAGAAAAGAAGAAATGAAGGAGAATGACATCGTCCGCCTAAAATCACTGGTTGTTGGATTAGGTAAAAGAATAGACAGAGTAGATGGCGCGTAGAGATAACTTAAATAGTTGCTTCAACTAATATTGACGTTCAGACTTCACGAAACGCAACAAAACGCGAACACGGACAAGAAGCCACTTGGAAGTTTTTCTGCCTTCATTCAAGAAAGAGCGCAAATCGTGTGAGGTAACGTCAATTGCCAACTTGCAAAGCTAGTGCGCACACGTAACCCATTCAGCTAAATTGAACAAGATTTTGTGGCTGTGCTGTTTGTAGCTATAAATTTCCTTGCTCTAGTGTAGTCTTTGTGCGAGTTGCGTCAATGAAGCTTGACATCGACAGTGTTAGTTGAAACAGCTATAACGTACGGCATGGCGGACTCGGTGACAATTATTTGACAAATCTAGAAACCTGATTGACTAAGTGTCGGGGTGATTTCGAAGTCCACTCTGGGAAAGAACGTGGAATATTGCTGCAGGCACACGAAAAAAGAAGCGGAGATGTCAATTCGGCATTGTTTGTTGAATAGATTTGTCACTGGGCCAACGCCGACGACTGCTCGCTCTCGGCATTTATCGACTTTCTAAGTTGGCTCATGGCTTTGCCCCTCGCCAATTATCAGCCAGTAGAGGCCTCGAGCTTGTAGTCTTATTGTTAAATAAGTGGCCGGCCGGACTACAACTTCGCCGCTGACCAACTCCAACTTGCTGCCAAGTCAACACAACCATCTGCGGCCGTTTTGACCGCGAACAGGCCTGATGAGCCTGAGCCTGCGTCGATGACAGCGTGACAGCAGCCCATGTAAGGTGGGGCTGATTCGTATGGTACAACTCGTGTGACAACTGTGGCATTCGGATTTCCAGCTCGGGACACGTCGAAAGCGTACAAAAAATCTGACCAATTGGCATTGATGGCGTTGCGGTTATCGCTACGACAAAACTTTATGCAACAGTCGTAACATGAGCTGTACCACGTTGATCAGCCCGAAGTAAAAACACTCAACCTGACATAAGTTGCACCAGGTACGTCGAGTTCGCGCGCGTTATTGCATGTTGCGTGACACTAGAAGATAACGCCAGTCCCAGAACATCGTTTCATCTGCTTCTTTTCGGTGAATTTTACGAGGAGAATGCAACATACGCGCTACGCTGACAGCAGATGGCGATGATTCGGATTAGGCATTATCTTCAAGTGCAATGCATCATGCGCTCGCTCCGGTTTTCGGTCCGTTTTCGATTCGGGTTCCGGCTCCGTTCTCGATTCACTTTTCGATTCGGCTTTTCAATTC
The DNA here is from genome assembly GCA_964017195.1 of Siderastrea radians. Lineage (NCBI taxonomy): Eukaryota > Metazoa > Cnidaria > Anthozoa > Scleractinia > Rhizangiidae > Siderastrea > Siderastrea radians. Next base: position 9,924,099 of record OZ024892.1, on the reverse strand, counting down.
GGTAATAAATACGTAAGCGTTTGGTATCGACTCTGTCGATACTAAGCCGCTTCGATCCCTGCGTACTTCTGGTGGCCCTGGAGTGTTTCATTCGGTGTCGAGTTTTTTCAAGGACACATGAACACTCTTCGGTTTCACTGGAAGCTAAATTTTTCTTTTAGGAGCGCACCCCAATATATTAAATAAATCTTAATCTCTGTAACTAATGAAGACAATAAATAAAATCTTTTAAAGCTACGGTGTGGTCATTGTGTCTTTATTTCTTAACATACACTAGGTAACTACGCAACAATACTAACAGGAGATTATATTTTAAGGAAAATGTTTAGTAATACCTTTTCAGGTATTACTAAACTTAACTAACCTTTTCTATTATATTTCAGGTCGGGTAGTATGCTAACTTAACAATTAATACTAACCTCTGATAATTTATTTTCAGGGATATGTCTAGTAATACCTACACAGGTATTACTGGACTACTAATCTGGACGATTTTATTTCAGGAATTTTTTTTTATTTTCAGGTGCGTTTAGTCGCAATGCTACTCGCGCTCATCACTGTAATTAAATCGTAATTTGAAAATAAAAATCAAAGAACACAAGGCTGAGAGTGTGGTTTCTTTAATTTAAAACACTTCAGTTAACTAAAAGGCTAACCTTCACTATTTTATTTCTGGAAATTTTTATTTTCAGGGGCGTTTCGCGCACATCGTTGTAACTAAATTACGCTTTGACAATAAAGCTCTTAAAACACAAGTCTGTGATTGTGGTTTCTTTTAAAACGCTTTAGTTAGTACCTACAAAAGGTACTTACTGAAGAACTAACCTTGACGATTTTGTTTCAGAAACTGTATTTTAGCTTCCATCGCTCCGTGCTTTACTTACTTGCAGTCACCTGTTTTGGACATTGCGTTTTGGCCGTGTCACCTCTGAAGAGACGCGCATGTACGGTACCTTGCAGAAGAGTTCAGCCGCTGAGGATAAGCCTTATGACTCTTATATGACTCCAATTTTACCTGCTCGTGTTCCTAGATCACTGTTTTTGGGCGTGTCACCTCTGAAGAGACGCGCATGAACGGTGACTGGCAGGAGCGATCATCCACTGAACGTAAGCCTTATGATTCTTAAATGAAGCCAATTGTACCTGCTCGTGTGCTTAGTTCCCAGATCAGACACTATTTTTTGGGTGCGTCACCTCTGAAGAGACACGCGTGAACGGTGACTTGCAGAGGAGATCAGCCACAGAGGGTAAGCCCTGTGATTTTTTTATGAAGCTGAACGTAAGCTTCATTATTCTTAATTAATAAAAGAAGCCAATTTTACCTGCTCGTGTGCTTTGTTCCCAAATCAGACACTATTTTTTGGGCGTGTCACCTCTGAAGAAAAGCGCTTGAACGGTGACTGACACAGGAGATCAGCCACAGAAGGTAAGCCCTGTGATTTTTTTATGAAGCTAATTTTACCTGAACGTGTGCTTAGTTCGTAGATCACGCACAGTTAACGAGCACGAATGAAACGAGTGGTGCAGCGAAGCCAGAACTGTAAGTACATAATTCATCTCAGAAGATTTCCCATCTTTAGTTAAATATCTGAAGTTCTGACGAAAATCAAGCCTAACTAAGCTTTATTGATCAGCTGAAGTGTCCTACTTTAAAGAATCTTCCAAATGTTTCCTTTCCATGAGATTCGAACCCATCTTACCAAGGAATTTGCACAAAAGGGAAGCACCCCAATTTTCAATCAGAAAACAATAAATCGGGTTAGCAATATGATTTTATTAAACCATTTATTTCTTGAGAAGTATTGAATCTAAATTACACAGGAAGTTCCAGAAGCCATGGGCACCATTCAGCAACTCCGAAGACTTGCAACTGAAGAGGTTTCTTCACCAGATTTTTGTGACTGTAAGTAAAAATATTTAGGAAAATAACTTACTCATAACTTGTTCCAAGGAAAGATAACAAAATAAGTAGAAAATAGAAGGGATTCAAATCCCATCTTTGCTATAAAGATTGACAATCTGCAAAAGTTGGCTTACATGGGATTCAAACCGTTCTTGCCATATTGATTGACTTTATGCAAAAGCTGGCAAAGAAAGCACAGATCAAAATCTGAGGCGGGAAGGGATTCAAACCCGTCTTTGCTATAATGATTGACAATCTGTAAAAGCTGGCAAGGAAAGTACAGAGTAAAGAATCTGTAATCTAAAACGGGGTTCAAACCTATCTCTGCTATGATGATTGACAGCCGTATGGAAGCAGAGAATATTTAATATCTGAGGCTTACAATGCAAGGAATTCAAAGCCGTCTTTACTATATTGATTAACAATGAATTTGCAAAAGGTGGCAAAGAAAGCACAGAGTGAAATCTGACGCTTAAAAGGGATCCAAACCCGTCTTTGCTATATTGACTGACACTGAATTTGCAAAAAGTGGCAAAGAAAGCACAGAATAAGATCTTAAAAGGGATTCAAACGAGCCCTGCTGACAACTGTCGGTGACAGTTCATACTAACATATTCTTGTTCTTGAGAAGGATTGCATATAAGTCTAAACAGGTTATTCCAGATGACATGGCCACTGTCCACGAACTTAAGCGACATCTTACTAGACTTAGCAATACGGAAGAAGGGTCGTCACCTATCAGAGGTTAGTTTCCACAGGCAAAAAAAATAACGCTCTTATGGGATTCAAACTCATAATCTTTGCCAAAATGGTGAATTTTACCAAGTTAGCAGATACAAATAAAGAGAGCGCAAGGTTTACTTTAGACAACGAAGCCCTGGTGTGATTCAAACATAATTGATGTTGACTGACAACTAAGAAAAGTTAACAAAGAAAGATCACAGCCAATCTGAGGCTTAAAGGTGATTCAAACCTGTCTGTTATATTGACTAACAAAAGTTGGCAAAGAAAGCAGAGTAAAATCTGAGGCCTAATACATAGGGATTCAAACCTGTCTTTACTGCAAAAGCTTGCAAAGAAAGTACTGAGAAAAATTGGTATATGGAATAAACAATCTACAAACGTTGGCAAAAAAAGCACAGATCAAAATCAGAGGCTTGAAAGGGACTCATACCCAACTTTGCTCCTGAATTGACAACCATCTGTGAAAGTTTATACTAGCATATCATTGTTCTTGAGAACTGATTGCATCTGTGTTATAACAGGAAATTTCTGATGTTATGGCCACTGTGCAACAACTTTAGCCACACCTTGGCGATACAGAACCCGTCGTCATTCAGAGGTTAGTTCCTGCAGAGATAAAATTAATGCTCCCTTCGTAAACAAACAAAACATAATGTTTGCCAAATTGGTGAATTTTGCCAAGTTAGCATGCAGTTACAAATAAACAGAGCTCAAGGGATGCTTTTAAGATAAGGAAGTTCTGATGTGATTCAAATGCAAATTATATTGATTAAAAAATTAGAAAAAGTTGGCAAAGAGAGCACAGAGAAAAATCTGAGGCTTTGGCATGGGGATTCAAACCCTATGGTGATTAACAAACTGCAAAAGTTGGGGAAGATCAGATCAGAGCATAGCAACATTATCTGAAGCTTAAAGGGACTGGAGACAATCTTCCCTACATTTGATTGACAATATAATTTGCAAAAGTTGCCAAAGAAAGCAGAGTAAAGTCGGTTTTACGTGGGCTTCAAACCCCTCTTTGTCGTATCGACTGACAAATATCTGCTAAGGGTGGAAAAGGATTCAAATGCGATTTTTGGCTATATGCATTGATCATGTGCATCTGTTAAAGTAGGCAAGGAAAGGCCAGAGTATATATAAAAATCTTCATATATAAAAATATAAGGGTTTAAACCTGTCTTTGCTGTATTGCCTAACAATGTGCAAGGGGTTACTAGGTTTAAAAGCTAAAGACGTCAGGGCTGCTGTCTTGCAACTGAGCGATTAACAGAAGTCATCACCAATTTCAAAGGTTAGTTTCTGCAAGAAGAAGTAAGACGCTCGCCAAGGGATTCAAACCAGAAATGGTCAACTGTACCCAGAGTCTGCAGATGCAAATAAAGGGTGTTTGAGGGCTCCATTATAGGCAAGGAGGTCGGGAGGCTCAAGTACAATTATTCAAAAGTAAATGATATTAATGGGAGAGTTATAAAGTTGGTAAACGAAGTGACATAAGATCTGAGGCTTAAAAGGCAATTCAAATCCCTTTTTGCTTTGCAAAGAAAACGCAGAATCAAAGCTGTGGGATAAAAAGTGATTGAAATCCATCATTGCTATATTGTTGGCATAATAAATAAGACTTGGGAAAGATTATAAGCACAGAATAAAATCTAAGGCTAAAAAGGGATTCAACCCTTCTTTGCTATATTGACTGAAAACCTGCAAAAGCTGACAAAGAAAGAACAGAGTGAAATCTGAGGTTGAAAAGGGGTTCAAACCCATCTTTACATTGGTTACTTTAAATAATAAAATCCATATGAAATAGCTTTCTTTCATTGTCATTTTTGCTAAACATTCCTTGTTCTTGAGAAACATTGTATTTAACAGGAAGTTCCAGATCTTATCGCGGGCCAGCATACTGCACAACTTCCCCAGCAAGTTTTTAGAGAGATTTTTAAAGTTCTGACTGTCTGCAGTGCCACAGAGAACTGAGATACCATGATTATACCATGTTAATGTCCACCAGATACTGGCATCTGGAATAAACTATCAAGATTGGAAACGGCATCCTCTACAGGAAATGGAGGCTTCCACAGCACCTGTGCCATTTTGATAGGCTTAAATTGATAGCTGTAGATAGACAGACAGAGACAGACAGAATGAATTATACAGGCACAGACACACACACACACAGAAATGGGCGGATGGGACCAGAGGGAAGGGGGTGAGAAATGGGTGGAGGTAGTGATGGGAAGGGATAAATGGAGCGAGGCAAGAGGGATGGGTGGATTAAAAGGAAGGGAGGGAGAGAGAGGGAGGGAGGTAGGGAGGGGGTAGGAGGAGGGGAAGGGTGGGAGGTAGGGAGCATAAGGGTTAAATGGAAGAAGGGAGGGAGGAAGAGTGAGGGTGGAGGGAAAAGAGGGATGGTGGAGGGTAGGGAAGAAGGGGATGGCAGGAGGATGGGAAACAGGAATGTAAAGGGGAAAGGAGTGAGGGAGGAAGGGAAGGAGGCAGGGAGGGAGGGAGGAAGGGGGGAGGGAGGGAGGAAGGGGGGAGGGAAGGAGGAAGGGGGAGGGAGGAAGGGAGGAAGAAGAGATGGAGGGGAGAGTGCAGGATGAAGGGGAGCAGGGAGGCATGAATCGATGGATAGTTGGATGGACCCGACACTCGTAGATAAAGAGATGGATGGATGGCTGGTTACTAAATGGATAGCTGGATGATAACTTCATTTCGCGGATGGTTTGCAATCATTCCAAAGATTAAGACAAACACAAAAAGTATATAATTATGTATGTATACTTTTTGTGTTTGTCTTTGTGAAAATATGAGGTTTAGCAGGGTTTTCAATAAGAATCTGAGTAGGTGGCAAAACTTTAGGAGTAGGCGGAGAATGAAATACTCGCGCCGAAGGTGCAAGATTCTAGTGGGGTCCGGGGGTATTCTCCCCCGGAAAATTTCGAAAATTTGGGCCTCTTAGAATGCATTTCCTGCATTCTAGAGCAAGAATTAGGGTCTTTGAACAGAACAGGAAACGCAAATCACCGCTGAAATTACTCAGAATTCAGGCAAGATTCTTCTGTTTTTCATGAACAAATCTTGGCCATTCCAGGGCCCATATTTTGTGGCGAATGTTTCTCATGTTAGTCGTAAATTATTAGGTAATTTCTCAATCAAATAGGCGGCGAGTTAATGTAGAATAGCCGGCGACTTTCGCCGGCTGCCGGCCCTTATTGAAAACCCTGTTTAGTGAGGTTCAAGCTTTGATCCTATACTTCAGAACAAAGGAACATAAACATCATAGTAGAAAGAGCTACTGACCTGTAGAATAAAACACTGCTGATTTCCACTGGAGTCAAAGAAAGCCCTTGAATGAGGGGCTGACTCTTCTACAGGATAGAGGTGAGCAATTTTTTTATATTCAGATCTTAGCCGGCCATTTGTCTCATCTTTGTCATCAACAGAAGAATTAATTAGCAAAAGCTGGTGTGGCTATATCCCACGACACCTCTGGTAAGACAAATAGAATAATTTAGGCGACAGAAATTCAAAGCCCTTGAGTAGAGCAGAAGAAAATTACCCCACAGTTAATATTGAAATTCCAACAGTTTGGCTCCAAGGCTTTCTGGACAAACTTCAACAATTTGGCTCCAAGGCGTTCTGGACAAACTTCTACCTTATTGTTCACTCGGAGAGGCAAATTTTGCAAGGGTTAAATTTCCAGAATTAACAGAAAAATAATGTGTCAATAAAAGAACCTAAAATTTTCCAAATTCTGTCGACCCGCATTAACAAATAGATTTTTAACCCCCAGCTTCCCTGCAAACTTATTTAGTTTTATTAATTTTGTTTATTAAATGCCAAAGCAAAGTGTTCTATGTACAATACAAATCAGTATTTCAAAGTCTTCTCTTCTTGTTGGGATATGCAGTTTTATATAGCATTTTACATTGTAAGGACTATTAAATTTTGGATCATCGTTAATTTTTGAGAGAACCTTTATTCACAGGTCTTAAATTTCACAATTTTTTTGCAATGCACAAAAATTGGAAAATTAAGTCCCGTGAAAATAAGTCACATTAAGGTACATAGTTAATTGCCTAATTTTTTTTCAAGTCTCTCAGGGTAACTTAGAGACCATGAGAATTTTGATGTACCAGACCTAGGCTATGCAAATTAATGTCGAGTCATGAAAATTTATTAACATTTTTTCTTACCAAAAAAAGAAGCCCTGTTCAAATACATAGGTGGTCTGGTTCATTGCAACAAGCTAGCCTAAAGCTTCCAAAGAGCAACAGTTCATTTCAGTCATCTACGTCTGTTATTTGACAGTTCAGTTGATAGGAAACTTCTTTATTCCTCTAGCTGTCAGTAACTGCACTATTTTTTATTGATAAACTGGTCATTTAGTTTAAACATGGTGAGATGACTATAAATTCATTTAAACAAGCCAGTTACATATAGAACATTACTCACATACTGTCTTACTTTTGACAGTTCAGCTAATGATGTGAAATTCCTGGACATCCACTTCAGAGTTCATGCTGGTGTCCGACAGATAATATTTATACCAGACTTGGATCATTGAAGTTTCAACTCTCGGCCGACAGCCAACAGGATCCACCTAAGAGGAGATGAGACTCAGTGAGACCCGAGTGTGACTATAACCTTAATCAGCTACCATGATGTTAACCCTGCAACCTTGTTCCAGGGTTGGCCAACCCTGTTTTCACCATTAATTGGAGGAAAGAAAGAATTTGGGATTTTTTCTTGAATTTTAATTTTGGGCATAATTCTATTAAAGTGTCTTTTTGATTTTTATTTATTCAAGACTCTCAACCCTTTAACTTTAAAGAATTATGCCCAGAATTAAAATTCAAGAGAAAATCCCAAATTTAAAGTGTAAAAACAAATGGCCCGTTAAAGAATTATGCTTCAGGATGCTCTCACCTTCATGCACTTTCAAAATTAACCACTGCTGTAAATTAAAATAAAACTTAATTTTAAAGAGCAAAATTTTATTTTGAAGATCTTAAGCTCATAATAATATGTTAATATTGTGTTCTGACTATTTATTTATTCAGTCTGAACTTCAAGGCACCAGCTACTCCATCAACAGTGCAGCAAAATACAAGTGACAGACTGAGGAAAATATGGAGAAAAAAAATTTTGAGTGACAAGATTTTGATACTTCAAGAATTGCTTTGGACAAAACTTGTTATTGGAACCCTAAACAGACCTGAGGATTCACTGCTCAGTCACCAAGAGATCAAGCCAGGACAATTGAGTCCATCAAGGTCAGACTGAATGGACATTAATTAAAGGTGAACTGATAATCACAAACTGTGTAAGTTTAGGCAGAAGTTAAGACATACCTCTTATTTGCTGTACTGTATTAATCTGTTAATTAGGTCTCAGAGCCATGGTGCTACATTTTGTGCCCAACTTAAAATAAATTTGGCATTGTGATGTCTGCACAGTATTTGTGACAAGATAATTTGGATGTACAATGATTGGTGAGCACGATTCAGGGGTGGAACTGCACCACAATTTTGTTACAATTCATAACACATTAATTTTATTTAATGGTATTTCACTGTATAAATAGTCTCAATGTTGCACCATGTGTCTTGAGGCTTAACTGCCTTCAAACAATGCTTCTTTCAGGAGCCTTCCATAACTTTTAGGTGTAATATTCGGCAGCGTCTTAATTAAATCTATTTCAGGATTAGTCAGCAAACTACAAACTTTATATTAATAACTATAATTACTTATTGTAACTTCACCTTTATTTGGGTGGCTGTTACATTTGAAACTACACAGTGAAGTAATTAACAATAAATTACATAGTGCTGCCTTTTGTGCATACATCAGAACCTCTGTCATACAGACAGCAGTTGCAGATGAGCTGCAGTTGTCTGATACTTTACACTTGATCAATATTTAAATTATAAATTACATGGAGCTCATTAACCTTCAGTCGTAGTTTTTTTTCACTGCTCAAATTCCATCTGTTCATGGAAGTCAAAAACCACTGCACTGATTACAAAAACATTCAATTGCTGAATACGGCATCCTGCAATGCTTGCATAATAAGCCTGAGTAACCCACATGAAAGATGATTAAAACATTTGTTATGTTGCAGGAAAGTTGCAGAAAATACTCATTCAATGATTCAGAATAATCCACTCTAAAAAAGTATTTGCCTGTTGCCCAAGGAAAGTGTTGTGACATGAGACATCAGCTTTTTCATACATAAACATGAGTTCATGTTAATCTATTCTGCTGCATTTTATTTCATTCATTCATGAGGTCATTAATTGAAAACATTTAAATTAATTAATATTCCTATTCATAACCCAAGTAAGTTGACGAAACCTTGCTTAGGGAAGGTATAGCATATACATGTACACGATGGCTGATTCAATAGAAGGATTTAAATGCAAAAAGATCCTGTATTTAACTACTGTTCATATATCTCTACCCTAGAGGGATTTTTCTGCACTTGTAACTCTTCTATTAACAGCCACATCAAATGTATCTCATAACTTGACAAAAAAAATGTATGAACAAGCACCATCTCAAAACTATAAAAAACAGTACTTGTAATAACATTGCAGATATCTTCATGCTTAATTCAATCCCTTCCCCTTAATCCAACCCACCTTTATATACCCAACCCCTCCCAACACCCCTCACATTTTTCTTGGGCACAGATTCTCAAGTAAGTTTTAGAGTGGGTGCAAGTTCATAATGAAATCATCTTTATTGGTCCAAGGTTTTTAACCTGTTATTTGGGCTGATTATGAAATTCTACAAAATCAATTTATTGAATGAAGGCCTTTTTAAAATCTAATTCACTGACATCATTTTTTTTATCCACTTGGTTTGGTTACCGTACTGGTTTTAGGACATCCATGGTTACTTTATTAAATTTAAAAGCAGTAAGTCTGACAGAGGTTTTGACTGGATTTCTAGAATAATTTTTTTAATTAGAGGATTCAGTTTCCCTGTAAATTTGAATCAAATTGATAAAGGCTGCATGACTGAGCTGCAAACTGTATATCCTTGAATGATAGCCTCCCACCAAAGCAACAGTGTCCCTAAAGTAAAACATTCCACCCCAATCATGGAAAGAAAACAAATTGTACTTGATAGACGAATATGAAAAATTAATGAAAAGTAAACTCTGACAATGCAAGCTTTCATAATTGAACCTGTACTGGAACAAATAATGGCTATCATTTCAGGAATGCTTGATGTGCTCTTACATTGTATATTTTACAACGTTACCTTAATTACTTCAAGTAGGTACATATTTTTGTTTCTTAAGAGTGTTTAATAATTTAAGTGCTGTTAGAATGACTAAATTTGATGGAAGACTGGGGTTACAAAAAAAGTATGATGCTGTGTAAGACAATTTCAACAATTATGAACAGGTGATCAAAACAGACTACAAAAAATTCAAAAGGAAACTCTGTCTGACGAGAAGAAATCACATAATTTAACTAAATTTTAAACAGATGATAATTTTTAAAGAGTAGGTTCCATTATGATAGTATTTCACAATAAATTAATACATTTCAGTCTTGAAAGCTGTTTACTGCTAATTTAATTGTACCTGAAAAAAAGAATGTTAATTAAAGCATTAAGTAAGAGAAAAGGATTTTTTGGAATTAGGCCATTAAATGCTTGGAACATCTGAATTCTTCTTAATTACTGGTGATGCTTCACTATCAAACGAGCCGATTCTAATGCCAAACATTAACAAGTTTTATAACCTACTAATGCATAAGGAGAACCAGACGTTCCAAGTGAATTGTTTAAAATATAATACTGGTACTTTGTTTTCATAATGGCAGAATTTTACATTGATAAAACTAGAAAGGACATTCAACAATTATTGAAAGAGGGCAGCTTTTAAGGCTTGACTATACAAAAATAATTTTAATGAAGGAAAACAAAGTACTGACTGCATCAAGCTTTGAGGTGCATCCAGCAAAACTAAGTAGTCATTAAGAAATAGAAGTCAGTATAAAGAGTCTGCCACCTTTGGGAGCTGTGGGTATGTTGAAGGTGGTCTGTATTGACAGCCAATTTGTCAAGAAAAGGATGTAACTTATGTTTCTGTTTTTGTTTTGTTTTGTTTTTATTTTTGGCATTTAAGGTCTAATATGATATACTATTTACCTTTTCATTTTACTGTTAATAAAATGTACAATTATCTTGGCAGAACTAGTGAAAGTGCATTGGACGGTCTTACAGGTGTATCAAAAAAATGAATGTAACCTAATTATATTTTCGGTTAAATGTCATGCTATTTACCTTTTCAATGCATTGTTAATAAACTGCAGGATCTTGTCAGAACTGGTATGAGTGTGTTGGTCTTTCTGTTTGTTAGGGCTTAGCTGATTTTGACTGTCCAATTCTGTTGCATCTGACCTGTCTAGGACTGCACAGTTATGACAAACCTTGGATAGAATGATTGCAAGTTGTGGGTTTGATTTCCACCACACAATTATATGTCACAGGTGTGTTATAAGAACGTCGCATGCAACACAGTTGGACCATTTTATTTACGAGGCTATTATGAGCAAACAACTGACTCTTGTGAGGATGTGACTTGGTCTCATGGGAGTACAACTTATCCATGTGGGGGTACACCTTTCCCTTGTGGGAGTACAACTTAACCCTTGTGGGGATATCAATATAACTCACCCTTGTGGGGATACAACTTACTCTTGTTAGGGAACAACTTACTCTCCTAGGAGGACGACATCCTGTTATGGGAGAAGGACTTACTCTAACTGGGTCAAGATTTTGTTGGTCTCACAGTAGAATGTCTTGTTTTCAGTATGTACCTACCGGTAATTCAATAAAGGCTTTGGCAGTTGGTCATTGGCACTTGGACATTGGGTATTTGGGCATACGGAACACAATGCAATGCCTTGTTTGAGTGACCGCCAAAAATTAGCTTCCCAATGCGCAATTGCCCAATGCCCAAGGCAACCTTTATTGAATTAGGTATACAGCTATTTCAATTAACGTTGTCGGATTTTAAAGCCTCAAGCTCACGCAACAAGACCAAAAGGAAGTGTGGGTAGATGCAAATCTTTTGTGATTTGGCTGTAGTTTCACGGTTGTCACTCCCAGGATAGGTGAAACTACCACAAGCACTTGCCTATTTGATTTATTTTGTGTAAGGGCGAGCCATAGCCATAGCCATTAATTGAAATAGCTGTATACTTTTGAGTAACCCTGGTGAAAATCTTTGAAGGATCTTCAAGGATCCTTAAAGATCTCCATGAGGACCTTTGAGGATCCTTCTGAGGATCTTGACAAAGATCTTTATAAAATCTTCAAGGATCTTCAAGGATCTTCAAAATTCTTGCCAAGATCTTCAAGGATCTTCAAGGTTCTTACCAAGATCTTCAAGGATCTTTTATTTTCTTGCCAAGATCCTCAAGGATCTACAAAGATCTTTCAATTTCTTGCCAAGATCTTCAAGGGTCTACAAAGATCTTCAAAATTCTTGCCAAGATCTACAAGGATATTCAAAGTTCTTGCAAAGATCTTCAAGGATCTTCAAAATTCTTGCCAAGATCTTTAAGGATCGTCAAAATTCCTCTCAAGATCTTCAAAGTTCTTGCCAAGATCTTCAAAATTCTTGTCAAGATCTTAATCAAGATCTTCAATGTTCTTGCCAAGATCTTTAAGGATCTTCAAAATTCTTGTCAAGATCTTTGCTGTTCTTCCCAAGATTTTTAAGGATCTTCAAAATTCTTGCCAATATCTTTTTTGATCTTCAAAATTCTTCCCAATATCTTCCAATTTCCTCCACAATTCTTGCCAGGATCTTCAAGGATCTTCAAAAGGTCATCAAGTTCTTGCAAGATTAAAAAAGATCTTCAAAAATCTCCCAAGTTCTTTTTCTTAATCTTTCAAGATTCACAACAATCTTTGAGGACCATTAAGGATGTTGCAAGCTCTTACAAAATAAAGCTAGGAATTCCTAGGAATTCCAAGCTTCACATGGTCTTAAATTAGTGTGGAAGCAATGTCTAGCAAACTGATCTAGAATTTGATAAAATTTGAGAAAACATTGAGTTCCTAGGAATTACTGAGAATAGCAAACATTAGGATCTAATGTACATCAAACAACAAACAAACGTAAAGTTGGTTAAGTATTTATTGCAAAAATTGTAAGGATTCTTCACAAGTTTTCTTTTAGGCCACCAAATTCAACAGGCTTTAACGGCTTAAGGCCTGTATTATGAAACCTTAAAACACTTTCTTGTGAATATATTTAGAGCATTAATTTACCACAGTTTCAGCACTCTGGAAACTGGCCTAGAGAATACATCATGTACTGACACAGTGCAGCTGTGATTAAAATAACATCTCCATGAAGTTCACAAGAGTTTTTATAAAATTATGACATATTAAATACCATATTTTTTGGACCTATGTACATGACCTATGTATTGTCCTCTGAATTTCACATCACTGAATACATAAAATTTAATTAAACATTGGGAAAATTACTATGATATTATTATTCTGAATTGCTACACCTAGAACTTCTTTTACATAAAGCTTCACCAGTATACAAAGTGAATTAGATGACATTGTCTTGATTGTCTTTTTCTCAAAATATTTTGCTGTGTTCATTTAGAGCGGATTTATAGAGATAACTTACAATACATTTACAATTGCATTGTGTCCTGGTAGGTTGAGTAGATATGATTCACAGAAAGGGAAATCAGTAAAAATGACCGCTTTGTTCATTAAAAGTGACTTAGCTTTAATACTGAGCACAGAGCAGACTACTCCTGACTTGACACTGCAGTGCTCTGGCCATAAGTGTTACATCTGTTCTAACAGCAGCTGATAATGAATTGAATGTATTCCTAGTAGAGCAAAACAGAACAAATTAGTCATTGTGTGGTTAAATCATTTCTGAATTATTTTGTATTCAGTTAACAGTTCCATTCTTTCAATTCTCTAGAAGATGATCTCTATTACTGATTTCAAATCAAGACATTGTAAACTCAAGACAGATCAGTTGTCTTGTGCTATTGCATGCCCTTTTAACTACAGTGATGGAAACACTCTACAGTGGAAAAGCACTGGAGAGCATTGTATTGGATGTTTCATTTTAACTTTTCTATAAACTACACAATTATGCCATGACTGCTTCTTTAGTTAAATAAACTCGCAATTCAGCCTGCCTCAAGTGTAACTAGTTACACGAAAATATATAAGTTTATAGCTTATAATTATATAGGTTCGAATGGAAGCAGATTGAAGAAGACAGGAAAGAACATGATCTTCTTAGAATCGTTAATTGTGAAGCCAGTCTTTCATTACAAATCATTTTCTTTTTAACTAACCTCCTTCTTAAGAGTAGATATCCAAATTTTGCTGCCTTGAGGCATCATTCAAGCTTGAAATAATAGGAAATCCAAGGAAACATGTGTTGACCATTTGAAATGAACTCGAAATTGATGAATTCAACCGTTTTCTCTGAGCCCGCAATGATAAGGCTGCTGACCAAAAGCGGCTCATTCATTACCAGTCTCTCCGAGATTCCAAAATGGCGGCTACTCTGGCTCCGTTTTTCTTGCTCACTTAAAGGATTGCATTCTGTTAAGAAGTCACTCCTGAATCGTTTTTTGGGACCTATGGAGACTTAGAACAAATTTACCCCTGCGGAAGTTCAAAAACTAAGGATTTTCATTGTTAAATTGCTGAGACTGACTGCCTGAATATTAAGACAAAATATAAGCAACTAATGCTGAACAATTCAAATATGATCATGTAAATTAACAAGGTAAAGTAAAACTTATTATTTTTTGACAAATGAAGTTTTCTGTTTTATGGTTAATTCTTGCACAGACTAAGCATAACATTCCAAGCAGAAATTATCTGAAAGTCTGAAAATTGTGTTGGATACATGTACTTTGTAGTGATAGCAGCTTTGTTTTTTGATCACACAGCAGATCAGACATTAGAATAATAGTCACCACCTTGCAAGATCCTCATTATTTTAGTCCTTTCAAAGAGGATATTGAAGGAACCCAGCAAAGATCTTAGGAAAATCCTTGCAATTATGTTTGTAAGGATCCTCATCAAATCTTTGAAGATTCTGTCAACTGTGTCAAATTTTTCAAGGATGTTGTAAGATCTTGTGAAGGAACCTCGTATGATCCCAGATCAAAGCAAAAACTTTAACGGAATATTTTCAAGATCTTCGAAATCCTTGAGGATCTTGCAGGATCCTTGCAAAGATCTTGTAAAGACATCAATAATTATTGGCATAGAATTACAGATTCCCTGCAAGATGCAGATCAAATCCTTACGAATCCTTTCTAAGATCTTTATAAGATCCTTAAGGTGATTCCATTCAATTGGATTGCGCATCCCTTCTGCGCATCATTTTTTGCGTGATTAGTGCAGGCACGAGCGGTCGTGCGCTCGGAACTTGTAGGTTTTCTATGAAAACTGGGTTGTTCAGAGAAATAAATGGGCTTTTTTTCCTAAATGAGCACGGTGACCCCCATTTTTTAATACATAAATTTAAATGGCATACCATCGGGTACTATATATCACGATTTTAAGAAAAGTTAAAAATTCTGCTTTGAGATATTTCTATTTAAATGCAGAAAAGAACATGTCTTCAGGTGCAGCAGGGTATATACGTATGCAGCAAATTCTTTAATTCATTTGATTTGATATCCTTAATTCCTGTTCAACTAAAATAGTATGCAATGCAAGATAGACTGTCTATTTTGTTGAACTGCTCCACTATTTCAATGCAAGCGATGATGTTTTAAAGAAACGATAGTTCTCATTTCTGACTATTAGGGTTTCTCAGGAAACCTTGCAGGTCGTATACGGTTGCTATTAATGGCCATCCACATTGTGCAAAATCAAGCACAGTGACCCCTATTTTTTATTGCATTTTTGAAATGTTAAAAACATATAGTTACCAATTGGACCAAGTTTTATGAAATTTCAAACATTCCTTCTATTTCAATGGAATCACCTTAAATGCATCTTTTTAGGTCTTCGAAGAACTTCATTAAATCCTTGAGGATCTTGAAGGAACCTTGCACAAATCTTGTAAAGATCTTGACAAGGATCCTTGGGAGATCCTGACCAAATCCTTAAGGATCCTAGCAAGGATCTTAACAAGATCCTTAAATGGATCTTTTTAAGATCTTTGAAAGATCCTCAATAAATCCTTGAGGATCTTGAAGGATCCTTGCACAGATCTTGCAAAGATCTTGACAAGGATCCTTGTAAGATCCTGACCAATTCCTTGAGGATCCTGGCAAAGATCTTAACAAGATCCTTGAAAGGATCCTTTAAAGATCTTTGAAAGATCCTTGTTTAGTCCTTGAGGATCTTGAAGGATCCTTGCAAAGATCTTGTGAAGATCTTGACAAGGATCCTAAAAAGATCCTGACCAAATCCTTGAGGATCCTGGCTAAGATCTTTAAAAGATCCTTGAAAGGATCCTTTTAAGATCTTTGAAAGATCCTTGTTTAGTCCTTGAGGATCTTGAAGGATCCTTGCAAAGATCCTTGCTAGGATCTTTATTAGGATCTTTGTAGGATCCTTGGAAGATCTTGGTCAAATCCTTGAGGATCTTAACAAATGATTTTGCATATAAAGATCTTTGAAGATCTTTCAAAGATCCTTTAAGGATCCTTTAAAGATCCTTGTCTTTAAGGATCTTTGGCAGGTCTTTGACAATCCTTAAAGATCCTTGAAGATCCTGTGAGGTTTTTCACCAGGGAAGTCAAATGTCAAGTTTTTTAACCCATGGAACAATTTAGCAATTGTATAAAACTCCCTGGGGGGGGGGGGGGTTGGGAAGAGGGTAATATGTCCTACAGAGCACTAATCAGGTTCTTCTGCTATGATCGATTTGCAAAACAAAATGGTTGCCAAGGGAGCACCAAGTTTATGCAGAAACTAAAACTGAGAATAATATTCATCACTATGGTCATGTAAGCAACTGTCTCACTGGACAATGATTATGCCAAACTACTAAATACTCAATACTGGGGGTGGGGATACAGACAACTTCATGGCCTACCTGTCAGTTATGTATAAATATCATGTAAGAAAGTTAAATATCCAGGTTTAGAGGATTTTGCTAATACAGCCTTAGAGGAGCGCAGTTAAAGTTCACGTGACATAGAGGAATTTTTGCTTACTGTCCGTGTAGGTACACTAAAAGACCAACAGAACCAGTTAAGTTTCTCAGAAACTTCGTTGACACACCAATCGTCCTGGATTATTTTAGGATCACCGGACTTGATTGCATGCAATAGGCAATTGCAAGAAACTGAAAAGAAACAAAAAAAAAACAGAACAATCAACGTAACGTGTACTCACAATAGCACCTGGGACTCATCTTGTACTTTTTAGTTCCACTACTGACACTGACACAACACTAAGCCGCCATCTTGAATCTTGAATGCATATCTAGACGAGCGAAGACTGGGAGAAGGTACCAGTCCCCAGAGCACTCACGGCCAGTGGCGTATCAACCTCGTGCCTCGTGATATGCTCCTTTATTTATTTATTGTTGCTCCCAGTCTCAGGCGTACATTTTTCCTCTCATTCGCGTCCTTATTGCTCAAAGTTGTACTTTTTTGTTACCACTCATTAACTTTTTGCTGTCAGTACTTTTTCCCTCTCATTCGTTGTCTTTTTGCTCTCAATCATACATTTTGGCACTCAGTAGTTTTTCTGCCCTTTTACTCGCACCTTTTGCTGTCACTCGTACCTTTTTCCTCTGTCATACCTTCTCTTTCTGACAAGCACAATAGATATTTGAAACTGATCAAGTTCCATACGTCTGTTCATGCCGTTAGGTTCAAGTGTGTAAATGGGGCTCGTGAATTTCTGAGCTCCAGTGGAATGATTTCAAGGTTTTCGATTGAATGTCCATGCACGAATTAATGGCATTTGCTTGCTCCGGGTAATGGGCTCCGTGCCCCTTTGAGACCCTGAGATGTGTTTAAATTCTCCAACGTTTTCACTTCCACGATGATTATTTGAACCCTCACCTAATAAAAATATTTGAAATCCTCACTGGATAGTATATAATCAAATTCAGTTGACACCAGCAAAACCCCTCAGACGTTTGGATGGGAGTGACAGTGTGCATCGCAAAGCGGAAAACTGTAACCCTTTCTCGGAGCAAAATACAGTCGAACCTAACTACAGTGCCCCTCTCCCTTCCGCTTACAGAATATAAGCTTAAACGATCGTGACTGCCATTCTGAAAGGGCAGCCTGAAATATGGCACTGAACACAGTGTTTGTGTAGGAATCTAATGTCGAATAATCTCCGCAAAATGTGATTTCAAAAACTTTCATCGTCTGCGAACTTCCCCGAGAGCTTTAACCACAAATGTATCAGAAAATTAAAAATGCCATTGCACGCTTTCAAGTACGGCTACATACCACAAAATAGTTACATTAATGGACACTGGAATCAATTACATTCACATTAGGGGGATTCATAATTCTACTATGTCATTAATTGTAAACTGCGCCACAAGCAGTCTGGCAAAGGCCCCCATACGGTGTTGTAAATTATCCCTGAAAATCCCTGAGGGGAGTGGGTACGTAATGCTGATGTAAAGAAGTGGCCATTAGCAGAAGGGCCTGTCCAATAATTGTCAGGAGGGGAGCTGAATAACCACAGGAGGGGATGGACGGCATAAAGCAAAGTTGTTCCGGTGCAAGCGACTCACATTCGACATCAAGTAATTTAGAAAGAGACTCGGATTCACAATCAAGTGACTCAGAAATGGATGGCTTTGTTGAACATTGCTACGAGGTGTTCTTTGTTTCTACCGCTGTCCAACAAGTAAACATATGCATGCACTAAGAGTGCTTATGATGAGATTTAAAACACAGGCACATCTAGCACAGTATTATAGGGGTGCGTGGGATGAACGGCGAGGGGTCGTACGTAATCAGTTAGTAGTTTTCTGGCAGTTCAGGAGGGGGCAATGACTCTGAATTCACTCCCTAAGGAGGGAGGTATTAGCTAATATTTTCCTACATGATGCCCAATTTTCAGCCCCCCCCCCCCAATAATTATTGCGCAGTCCGTAAATTTCTTCTCGTTTTCTGTTCAGTAAGCAAACTCAGAAGTTTTAATGCCAGACCTCCCACTCAGTACCGTTAACTTCGGAGTATTTTCAGAGTTCTCAGGATAATAGACCAGGTCTAAGGATAATGTACGTAAGGCTATTTCAAATAGGAATTGGGTCTTTGGACTTCGGCAAATTTTGCTGCAAACGAGTGGAATAATTTAGATAAATCACTGAAGAACTTTTAATTCGATAGACAAATTCAAAAAGGCCATCCGCAACGTAAGAATCTGATTCCTTTTAATTTTTTTCATATATATGCTTGATTGTTATTATTTATTGTCACTTTAATTAGACTATCTTAGTTGTAGATTCGTAATTTATTCAACTTTTTCTTTTTGTTTTTAGTTTTTCCTATATATATATATATATATATATATATATATATATATTAGATATAGTTTTATTATATGTAATTTGGTAGGAGGACCCTTCTGTAAAGCACTTTCGAGTGAAGTAGGTGTCCTCAATAAATGTTGTTATTATGTTGTTAGTTCGTTTTCCTGTGTTATTACCACTGGTTTTATCAGTAGGAACATTAACTGAAATAAAAAAGCGCGTTATCTTAATGACAGGAGGAAAGCTTCAAGCAACATCTCAAAACCTCTTTAGGTAATCACTGTACCCCACAAGGGGACTGTCTTAGTCTGAGACTGCCGCTTACTAACGTAAATTGCTGGACATTCTTCAGGACACCCTTGGTTACTAAGAAACACAGTCGAACTTCCCATAGATTTATGGGAACAACGTGAACCGGACAGATTGAAAATTTTGTCCTCCTAAACATGTTCATTTAAATCCATTGATCATCACCAAAGTTTCCAACACTGACTAGCAGACTGTATTTCGTTCTTCTGAGCATTGAGGAGACAAAACGGTGAGTGCTACTACTGGAAATAAAACTTAGTGTACCTTCTTATTAAATTACCAGTGTACGTCAAGTTAAAAACAATATTAAATCTCTTGATTAGCACTGCTGAAGAGTTAGACAAACATTTCGATTAATCTGTGAAATAATATGTTCTCACCGGCCTACTGGGCGATTTATTTTTTTAATGTGAATTTAGCCGAAGTGCCATAATGCAGGAGCAAACTTTCTTTCATGAATCCTCGACCTACTAGCAATGCGAGTTTTGAAAAGATGTAATTTTTCCCTTATTTCAACATTGAGCGTCGAGGACAATTAACTTTTACCGAATAAATTATTTGTTGCTTAAATTTCGTCACTACCTGTCCGAATCATGATCCTCCCGAAAATCAATTAAATCGAACGAAATAGTACAAAGGGTAGTTCCAACAAACCGAAGACATAGTCGCTAAATTTATCGCACGTGGCCCACTGAATATGGGTGTTCCTCAAAGCGATAGAACGACACTGTCAGTAAAACTGGGAACAGCTGAATATTTGTGACGTTACGTTCTAATCGAGGGATGAAAGCAATGTTTGTATGATGAAGTATTTTAGCTGTAAAGCCTGCCATATCACGGTGTAATTGCTAATGACGTAACCGCCACTACAAGTTTTTTGCTACCCATTATAAATGTTCTCCCCTGAGACGTCAGTCAGGTCTAAGCAAAACTTGAATTTAACTGAAACGTGGGTGTGCTATCTGAATTGCCTAGCAAGCATGTATTTATTCTAAAAAGCTTAAATCGTTTTCCAAGGAAATTGAAAAAAGTAAAAGAAATTTTTTTTGTTTCAATTCGCGATCGTTTTTCGTTTTCATAAACAAAAATTGAGAAAAAAATAAGTTTTCACCGTTTTACTGAGAGTACTAGTGAGAGACACCGCCTGATTTGCAGACAAAACGGTAGCCTGCATAGCAAGACTTTCTGTGGATTTTTCTGGGTATTGGAATTAAAGCCATTTTTTTTTTATTTTGGGCCGTGCAAAAAGTTAGAACATGAGCAACTTTCCTACTCGCGGAAAAACAAAGAGAAACGCTTGCTACACAGGCTAACAAAATGGCAAAAATAGTCTGCTTTTTTCATATGAAACTTTCTTCTTAGCAACATTTATAACCGTTAGCATATGCATGCATATGCATATGAGATCAACTGATGTCATCAGTTTTCTTAATTAAGATAAAATTAAAGGTATCTCTACCTCCTGAACACAGGTGCCGTTCTATAGCTCAGAAATGTATTAGTGGGTTCCCAATTAATGAAGATATTCACATCACATCATGTCAGAACATTACTCGAGTTTACGTGCATTTGTGATCCAATAATCAATTGTTCAGAAAAGAAAACGACAGTTTAAAGCATGAGCAACTATAGGTTCAACGTGTTTACATCTTTGAACCAAACTCATTCCTTTGGGAATATCAACAACAGTTTAATTACATTGCCAGCTGCTTAGTTTGGAGTTGAACGGGAGTGGGCTGACTTGGTTATCGCATTCCGTACTGCAGTGCATCCTCTTCAGCGCGCTCTAAATATTCGGTGTTATACATATATATTATTTCAGGGGCACCCAACGAGAAGAGTCTAGCAAAATACTTGAAATATCATTTTCTGCTTTCTTAGATTGTTTCAGAGCTTTTTAAAGGCATAGTTTTGTAAGCTAATACAGGTTGATCTGTTCGGCGTTTTTAGCTGAAAAATTAGGCCGCAGAAAATTTTAGGAAACAGAATCCTATCCGCCGAAATTCCGAGCTGTTGATGGCTCTCCGAAGATGCTAGCTGACCTTATTTTACACCCTGAACGACATATCTGTCCTTCCGAAAACAAAAGGAATTAATAACTCCTCTTGTTACGAAAGTCTGAGGTGATGTTTCGCCAAATAAATCTCTAGTTTTCACTGGAATTAAATCTGAATTTGTCAGGCGATCTAAGTCTCCCGAACAGATATTACCCGAAACGAACCGTTGGGTGCCCCTGTTATTTGCCGGCCGGGAGGTCCGTATTGAGAAAAACTGTGCCAGAGGTCTTGAGTACGGCCCGAGGCCGCAGGCCGAGGGCCGTGCTCAAGACCGAGGGCACAGTTTTTCTCAATACGGACCGACCAAGGCCGGCAAATAATATTTTTATTTTTTTCTTGTTGTTTTTCAAAAGTTAAACGTGTCTTGTTGTTTTCGGAAAGCAACGTTTTGCAAGCGCGCGTAAAATGAACCATGAAACGAAGCCGTTTGTGACACCAGAGCAGCAAAATACGCTTTTTTACTCTGTTAAAACTCAGAAATCACAGGAAGCAATATAACTAAAAGAAACCCCTTTATTTTCCCAAATTTCGATACATGTAGCAAATTCCCCGCGGCCCGTTCCGTTGACCGCGGTCAAGATCGGAAAATTCCGCCCGCTCCCGGAACCAATCAGATTGCAGGATTTGGTTCATCTTGCCCGCTCACGCGCTGAGAAAAAAATAAGAACCGGTTATTAAGTAATTCATTTTTAACTATTGATTTGGGCTTTCGAGAAAGTGTGCAACTGTTTACTTATATCTGGCCTATATTTTCTGAAGGCGGAAATTTGACAAAAATATAATAACAGAAGGTACTAGCGTGTTTCAGAAACGAGCGTGCAATAGATAAGAATTGATAAATAACCAGCGAAGAGAATTGGTTAGAATCACCTCATATCACGCCCCTGCCCAACAAGCGCGAGTGAAATAATTTATTGATTTATAAAATTCCCAGCTGCGGAAATCATTGACGATTTTTTGCCGTATTTTTGGACTCAGTGAACTTTTGCTTCACGGAGAAACCTTTGAACGTCGCGGCACTTAAACATGGCCGGTCACTTTCCTTATAAGGCAACAAGTGGGTTATTCGCTGATATCCACGTGTGGTGAACCAATCAGAAAGCTAGAAAGTCGATAATCGAGATTGAGAATTTAATAATCTATTCTTATAATATAAGGGGGCTCCGAGTAGCTCAACAACATCTATTTATAATTCTCATACAAAAAACACTGAAAAAATTCGTATTTCGCACCTCTTTCAAAGAAACACCTGGAGCTAATCTATAGTTGGGTGTATGTATAGATTCGGAGGGGGATACGGATCCCACTCCCGCGACAAATGGTTACAATTAGAAAGAGTCCAGGCCGTTATCTCGGCAAAAAATGTTTAATCGTCTCGAATTCACCTTGGCGAGAGAGCTTTTGCTTTTTTTAGGCCAAGCTGTTTATTGCCATATTACGAAAAGGAGGATCTGTGTTATGCCCGGACAATAGGAAAGTTCCAAAATGTCATCAACACGGGAAAAATTCACCAAATCAGCTTGATTATCGCATAAATTGATGCCTAATACCGTTTCATAATCGCTTGTTAATTATCGACAAATATTTGCTATGAGAAAAATGAAACACAGGTCTGTCTTCTTCATTTACTTATCTGACAAAGTTTGAAGAAACTGAGCGTTAGAAAGAGCGATTTTAATTTGAGGAAATAGTCTCCCTGTAATGCGTACTTAAATCCAAACATAACAGATCCAAGCAGTCAGCGAAATAAAACGACTGGTACCGGATTTTTTAACAAGAAAAACGTCTGTTGATTAACCATTGCGCTCTCAGTCAGATTCCGGACCCTATTATGTGATAATTTCTAATTCAATGTGTGTTTAGATAAAATGAAAAATTAAAGTCGTCAAAAGAAAGCCGAGTGAACTTGTTACTTGTTACAATGTTTCTTCTGGTTTTTGAGTAATTTGCCAAACAAAATTTGGAATTTTTTCCAAGGTCGTGCAAGATTGGACCGTCTATTGTCTCTATTGACTCTGCTAGAAGAGAGAAAAATGATGGTTAAATTCTAAATGTTACGATATTACTTTTCCACATGACACATATTATATTGTCATAGGAGAGCATTGCCATTTAGGTTAATTTCACCGTGACTGGAACAACGAGACCATCAGTTATGACATCTCAGAAACGTATGAATCATTAATAGGAATTGGGCCTGAAAGCCTGCACTCCGACACATGCAAAAACGTTTACTTAGCAGTTCCATAGTTCTGATGTGCCTTCTATGTGCATGCGCACTCGATATAACCTTGCAGTTTGATAAGAAATAAGATTTTGATCACTTCAAGGGTTGAAAAGGTGAGTTGTGTTTGTATTCCATTTCAGATATTTTTTGAGAGCCAACTCAACCGCCTTGCATAATGTTTTAATCTGTTTTTTGCCAGATTGCCCTGACGTAAGAAAAATGGGAGACAATAACAGCATTACACGGAGATCGTACCGTGTGAAAGCGAGGTAAGGTCAATAGGATTGCCAGATGCTTTAAACGTAAGAGCAAAAGAACAGTCAATTATTTTTTTACAACTTAAATTTGCCCTCGGTTTTCTGTAGAATGTTGGCGGACCGAAGCGCTGAAAGAACGAATAACGAATAAGGGCCGCGGTTCATTTCTGTACACACTCTTGCCAAGTTTAATCGTTATTTTTTAAGTCCTCCCTCAAGGCGGCAAGGGGGTTTAGAAGTGTTGATACAAACGACAGAAGCAACCACCACGTTCGAGCCAGTAGGGCCATGCTAAGCTAATTTTGTACCTGCTTCTAGATAACTCTATCTGTCGGGAACAAGAGATTTGTTTAAAAAAGGTGCATGATAATGTACTATACCCTTTTCTTAGACCATACTGGCACAACAACTGCTTCCATGCTTTGGACAGGTTATGCCAGCATAATTTCAAGCATTAATTGATAATTGGCCGTTTGCTACTTTCAGCATTTTGCCGCATTACAATATTTTGCGGGCAGAATTTACGTTACAAGAAAAACGATCATAAAATACAGACAATGATGATGACAAATACAAAACTGAAAGCTTCTAATGAAAGTGAAAGAAAGGAAAGCTTAGCAATTCGTACCAGATCACTAAAGCACGAATAGAGATATGCACTAAATTTCAAACTGATAAGCGCCCACATGTAATCTAAAATAAAAAAGAGTTAAAATTAAAACGGGAATCTCTTTAACTGAAATTTGGCTCATCAAAGTAGGTATAAAGTAAATATGTTAATGCGCGCCTAATGGCTCATTATATGTCCAAGCAGAATTATTTGCATAATAAGCAGTGTTTAACGAGCACGGGGCATGTCGTGTGCGTGTATAAATAGAGGATATTACATGGCGGCCCGAAGATAAAGAGGATATTACACGGTGGCGCGAAGATGTGAATTTTATTTTCGAGTGGTAAAAACAATATTTTACGAAGGAGCGCAGCGAGTGAGTAAAATATTGTTTTTACAACGAGAAAATAGAATTCATATCTCCATATCTCCAAGAACTTTACGACTGGTCTATTTTCCAATAAACACCAGGGGCGGACGGAGAATTTTGTGATAGAGGGAGCCGAGAGATATATAGTATAGTGGCAATATGGGCGCGATAGCGCCCATAGGGAGCGCCAACGGCGCGACGTTCTAGGGGGACCCGGGAGCACGCTTCCCCGGAAAAATTTTGAAATTGAAGTTCTCCGAGATGCAATCTAGTGCACTCTGGACGCTTAAATTTAGCAAATGCCTGGATTCCATATTGAACACGTAATGCTGAAATATCTAATAAAACACAGTTATGGTTGTGGTCAAAGAAGTAATTAACACTTTATGATGTTAGCAGGGGCCGTAGCAATTGTTGCAAAAGCACAACCTCCCGGCAAAGGCGGCAACATTTTCTCCCTGAAAAATTGACAAATCTAGTTTCTTTGAGAAGGCTATTTACTGCCTGCATTCTGGGAGGTCATCTGCAACTAAAACATGTAGGCTTTGGACACAGATTCTAAGAGGATTTATAAAAAAATTTGGACAAACGAAATGTATCCCATGCAAGGACACGACTTTAGAAACAATCACAAGAACAGTCATTGCAGGGGAATGATAAATATCATCCTTCTCTGGTTGCGCTTGGCATAGTCGGCAATAATTGCATCATAATCCAGAGCTACGTCCTTGTGAATAAAGAGCAGCAACAGTGCGTTGAGGCGGTCTTCCCCCATGCTGCTTCTAAAAACACTTTTTGCAAGGCGCAGTGATGAGTTGCTACGTTCCACAGTTGCACTTGTGACAAGGGCGATCATCAGGAGCCGCAGAAAATATTATCTAAAGTAACAAGCAAGAAGTACCATCCGACAGACGTTGTTTCTAAATTCGCCCCTGAACACTCTTGTCAATATAATAATAAGCCATACTTAGTTTTACGGCGATATATCACCTTTCTGACCCACGGAAATGTTGGTTGCCAAAATGGCCCTCCCTGTCACAGTTGCTTTGAAACTGAAAAACACAAAAAATGGCAGTCGGAAGACTGAATTACTATTGAATAAAAATTACAATATATATAAATATCAAAGGGGAGTAATAATAAATTAACTACTACTTAAAAACACTCTATGGATAACTAAGTATAACTAAGTATGACTATGTAAAAACCCATTAAAGACACTATAAGACACTATTAACAATACAAAGCTTAAAATAAGTATAAAATATAGCAAGCATTTACAGTGTTGTCTGTGCCGCACAAAGGGGTATGGAAGATTTCAGATATCCTTAGGTTTGCTAGCGCTTTCGATAGCTGCTCGTTGACCTTTGTACATACGTTTTGAAGCTTAACCCAGATCAGAGTCGGTCCAGGCGTTGGGGAACAAGTTGTATCCGAGAATGGGTAATTGAGTGAAAGTGGTCATCGTTAAATAGGAGTTCAAGTAAAAACTGAGCTCAGAGGAGAACTGTTTCTGAGTCGCGATTAAGTGCATACTGAGATTATAGAGGCATCGTTCGTTACTTTTAGGGTGACGTGTGGGTGTTAATAAATCTGACAAAAACAAAAATGTACCTGATGCACAACTTTATTTAGGAAATTAAATACAATGATAAATATCCAAAAATCCTCCCATACCAAATGACATGTTCTACCGATCCCTATTAGCAGAGTCAGTCCTACTAGGTCATTAAAAAAGCACCAAACAAACCAGCAAACAGGCAACAAAAACACTACAGTTTGTGTAAAAAAACTAATCGGGGAGTCGATGATGCATTTTTAACTGGATTCCTTTGAAATTCCCTCACCAAATTACCGTTCTATATTGAGTTCACGATTTATAAATGACGAGAACATGATGTCTTGCATTTCGGAGCCGGTAAAATCACAAACAGCACCACCGGAGAGTACTGGGAATTTTCGTCTGAGTTTCAATGGTTCTGCTTTTTATTTCAACGTTAGACGTCAGATACATCATGTACCCACACACACTGTCTCCACAAACCATAATCAGTTTTGGCCCTTGGGGTCCCGCCTAACGACTTGAAATTTGATTCGATTGATTTAACTCCCCTCGATTTTATACCTCAGTACTGGGTTCTCTGATGAGAACAGATGGGAATTCAATTCTTGTGGCAGAGGGCTTGCCAGTAATGACCCAGTTGCTTACATATCACCACTTACGTATTTATAAAACCGTGTATTTCATCACACTTCAAGGTGCCCAACTTTACCTTTCAAATGTACATGAAAAAAGAGCACTTCAGTCTATGAAACAGAATTTAAAATTTATCTTCATTTTGGTGTCATATAAACAGCAGCCATTGTCCATGCTGCATATGTAAATAGCTATCAGATTTTTAGCAGCAAATTTCGAAGTTTTTTAGTTTATTTTTAGTTGTCATTCGTCTTGGCTTGGGGTACTGCTGTGATCTTGTTATCCAATTTGTTATCTAAAGTTATCACAACGTAATTTTACATCTGCCACCAAGCGAGAGAAAATATATAAATGTCGTCAGGCGAAGCAGTTTACGGGTAACGAAACGCCTCCGTTTTCAGTGAAACACGGCAAACCTTGCAGGTTTGATGTCTTTCCTTTAGAAAACTTTATCAATTTTTATATACAGAGCTCTTGCCTACAAGTGATTTGACACGAGGTCAACAACTTTGTATTCTTACTGACGTCTAAGCAGGCAGAGAGCCGGAACCCGTTTCAGAGACACGCACCGAAATTCGTCACGATTCAAAAAGTTGATGGCTAAACATCGTTATCACAAAAAAGGCTGAAAATGAATATCGTTAACTTGCAGAAACGGGGACCATAACCTCCATTATCGACCCTTCGGGCGTTTTGGTAGGTTTGTTTCGTTGGCACGGGAGGAACCAAATACTTTCATCGTCCAATGAATTGCCTTGTTTTCTCGTACCTCAGTCACCACTCAAGAAATGGCTACAAAACTAAGCTGCCTTGTCATCAGATCGGAAAGGATGCTGTGATGAATGTGGTCCCTGAGATCAGAGATCGTGAACAGAGAATTGAATAAGCGGTGATTCTTTAAGATATTGCTGATAAGGTTCAGCGAAAGGCAAGAAAAGTGTGTTTAACTGACTGATAACTTTGATAAAAAGTTACTGAAATAACACGTCTCGGACGATACTGGAACATGCTTGTGTCCAAACGAAGGAAGCCAAAACAAAGGATCTCAACAGTTAAGTAAGTTGGAAGTTATGTTGTCTCGTAACAGACAAGCGTTTAATCAAGAAACAAAAGATCAGAGGAAACATCTTTCATGCTGGTAATAAGCTTGGAATTTGAAGGTTTTGACCTCGATCGAAAGCTTGAACAGGCAGAGCAAATATTTAAACATTTAATGTAAATCCGCGCAAGATAATTGACCCGGGCGGTCGCTCAAAAGAACATTCAGTAACCATCAAAAGCAAACAAGAGGTCATGAAACATGCTTTGAGTCGAGTATCACTATTCTGTAGTAATATAAACACTCTCTGGGTAAAAATATGGCGAAATTAGAAAAATCTCACCTGATGAACGAAGAAAATATAGTAAAATATAGAGAGCTGAGCGCAAAGTAGGCTCATTTCCTCGACTTCTTTAAGTTTAACGCATTTTTGCGAACCATAATTGCAAAGCTTTCCGATGAATTAATTAAACAGAGATAATGTCACCCTACTTAATATGTCTGTTTTCCAAAGATGAAATGCAGATGTTTACGTTTTGAAGAACAGCATTTCTGGTGTGTTCCTTACTTAATCCTGAATCATCTTTCCGTGATTTCATAAGAGCGCGAAATCATGTTTTTAAACAACAAAATGACGATCGTTTTAAAAGCATCTCGGTAGACAAAATATCTTTGTTTCCGCCCCTTAAAGGTAGGCGCCCTTTTGTCCTTATATTAGTGAACTGCTGTACAAACGATAAAAACGTCAAAAACTTATTTCGTCGGAGACTCTAACGACAACATTTTAAAATTCATTAAGTTTCACAAAGCTCAAACAGAAATTCAACTCGCAAGAAAAATTCTTGACACAAGGAGTCCAGTTTAATCACACAAAAAGCACACCTAGCTATGCTCTGGGGATGTTTGTTTGATAGGAAAGGACTGATGTGTTTGTAAACTCGAGTATTTGTGCGTCGATTTAACATCAGATCTGCGTAAGATGCCACATTGCCCCAGGGTAACAGGTCGAGCGAGTGTGGCACGTTTGCCAGTTTGCTGTTGCTGTGATATACGAGTAGTTAGGCATAAGCAAAGCACTTTATAAGACATTCATTATTCAGTTGCTAAGATGGGCAGATGGTGGCAGATAACTAGATATTACTGACAAACCTGTCTCTTAAGAAACTGAATTTTTACATATATTTGTACGTTAGGATTCAAGAGGAAACTCAGTCGGAGCACGCGGACAACCCAGAAGCGGAACGTGCCGCCTTCAACGCGTCTAGCTCTACGGAACAGGCTCATCAACCAAGAAAAATGTCACGGTCTCGCTCGCGCCTCTTCGATTCCGATAACCCAGGCGAAACCAGGCTTTATTTGAACGTCGGCGGGCAAAAGCACGAGACATTTGTCAGTACTTTAGCAAGCATTCCCGACACACGCCTGGCATGGATTGCAGAGCGAGCAATGAAGGACCCAAGGCCGCTCGGACAAAAACGCGAGTTTTTCTTCGATCGGAACCCCGCGGTTTTCACACACATTCTGAACTTCTACCGCACGGGCAAACTTCACTGTCCAAGGGATGTATGCGGTCCGCTCTTTGAAGAAGAGCTGAATTTCTGGGGGCTGGACGAGAAGCAGATCGAGACATGTTGTTGGGCTAAGTACGACGAACATCGTGACGCCGAGGAGAAGCTGCAAGGATTTTCTCGCGATGAAGATCAAGATTCCGAAGACTACGAAGACATCGACAGTGGTTCTGGTGATATCGAAATTCCGAGTAGTGGAAGTGAACTTTGCAATGAAACACGAAGGATTTCCGGACCGCGCACTAGATATCCCTGGCAAGCGCTCAAAAAGAAAGTCTGGAAAACTTTTGATGATCCCTACTCGTCGAAGTTTGCAAGGGTAAGTCTTTAAATATAATATAATCAAACATATAAGGTGTTTATATTTAATCCTTCGTAAAGCTTTCCCTTTATGGAAATCGTGTTGAAGTTAATAATGAACGTTTTTATTCGCTATTCACGATACAGAAATGAATATAAAGCATGTCCTGTCTTAACAACGAAGCCGCCGTTTCCCACATTTTATTCCAGTTCTTCTGGGTTCTTTCTCTAAAGTTATTAGTTTTCGTTCACTTACGATCCGCTAAATTTCCTCCATATGACCTTTTAACGCTTTTTTTTTATGAAAAGAGGAGAAAATTAAGGCAATGACCAAATTGATGTAGTACAGTGCTCATTTATTTTCGTCTCAGTTAAGATTATTTACATTCAAAACAAAGCATAAAAGTCGGTGTGTTGCGATAGAAGACTATCATGAGTGTTGTATCTTATTTGTTTTCTGTTCGTGCACGATTTAATGAACACTCCTGATTTAATTTTCTGTTGCGCTCAGTTGTGTCTGCTAATGGTGCTTGCACGGCTTTAATGGCTACGGTTTTGGTTTACATGTTTAATAAGTTTACGGAAAGAAAGCTCACACTAACAAAAACGTTTTGAAAGCGGACTCGCGCTGAACGCCAAAACAAAAGAGATATCTTTTAATATCGACGCGATGAAAAATAGAAAAGCGAGATAAGTGTATTGAGGAAAGTGTCAGCACCATCGAATGAAAAGTAACCGAACATTTGAATAGTGTCAACGGATGAATTTTCTTACTAATTTAGTCGTCGCAGTGTTTGTTCAATTTTCTATTTAGTTACGTCTTTTAATGAATGAAAACTCGTTCATTCTCTCACCGATTGGCTAAGCCCAGACTTGATGTCGACTATGAGAATACCGCTTCCGATTTCCCAGTTGAAAATGAATCGCCTCTTTCCCTGAACTTAACAGCAAAAGATAGTGAATTACGACAACTCGACCACGCATTGATTAGAAAGGCAAATTTCGTAGATTCGTATCGATAAGAGCGAAACAGAGTATTTTGAATTGTGTTTCAAGTATTCTCTTTTTCCCATCAAAATATAAAGATGCATTAATCAATTTAAAGTGAAGGATAATATTCCAGGTTTCTGTCTTAAGTGAATTGTTATATTCTTTTCTTTACTGTATTAATACGAAAACAGGTGAAACCGCACGTTTGCATATAAATGCCTCGCCGTATTGCTGGAGATGAAAATCTTTTGTTAATGTGTCAAATCTTCTCAAGAGCCTGAAATCTGTCTTTACAATTCCGTTTATTTATGTCGCTCATCTTTTTTCCCCTTTTCAATCAGTTGAATTCAATAATACCTTTGCTCTACAGTATAATCATACTTTGCGCGTGTGTAAATCATTTTAAAATGTACTAATTCTTGGTAAATTGTACTTAAGGTTGCACGTTTTCGGAGCTTTTTTACGTTAAAAATTCCACTTGTCCTTTTTAATCGCCAAACTACATTGCAGTACATATAAACATAGTGATATTTTTCTTAACATTTAATTTACTATTCTGCGAGAGTAAACAAGAAAAGAACAAAAATAATTAATATTCTGTCTATTAATAGTAGCGAACCGTTTGGAAACGAGTATTTTCTGATTCATCTTTACCATAAACAGCTTTTGGAAAAATTAAAAAAAAAAACAGTATATACTTTGTTATTTCGACTTGAGTACGGCTGGCACAACCGTCTTTTTATCTCGCTCTCTCTCTAGCTCTCAGTTGGTAACTAAATTAACTGTTTTCATTATAAATGAAAAAATAACTAATTCAGAGACTGATCAAACAAAGTGAAAAGACATTTCAACGTCTTTTCACGTTGTTTGATCAGTCTCTGCAGTAGTCATTTTGACAATCGTTTATAATTTTATCAATCTTGACTGATCACGATCTTTCTGATCCGAAGTTGCGCAAGATTGATCGTACACGGTTTTTGCAGTGGTTTCATACCTTAACTTCATAATTGTTTTCGTAGACTGGGTCAATTCTGGAGACATTCAACAGCGCAGAAATTAGAAAATTCCGAATAATTTGGAAAACTCCCAATAACTACTGCTCACTCATAAACACAAACCGTTTGGAAATGAATATATTCTGATTCGTGTCTACCATGAATAGCTTTGAGAAAAAATGTATAGATTCCTCTTCAAGTCAGAATAAAAAATAACGACATATACTTTCAGTATTTCGACTAAAGTACGAATCGCTTAACTGGCTTTTTAAATATCTTTCTCTCTCTCAGTCAGTAGCTAAATTGTTTCCGTAGACTGGATTAATTTTGGAGACAGTAAACAGCACAGGATTTAAAGAAAAAAATATTATTCAATTAACTGAAAATGGATAAGGAATCTTGAAGGATGGTAAATCAGGAACGCGCGTTCCCTTGGGTACGAGGAACCCACGGGATGAGTACAGCTCGTCATGGCTCTCGTGCCCAAGGCCCTAACGGCTAAGGGAGAGGTTCAGCAGGCGGCGTGGTAGAGTGGTTAGGGCGCCGAACTTGAAATCCTAGTTGCCTGCTTCAAGTCCTGCTCTAACCGCTAGCTGGAATTTTCACGGTAGGCCCGAGATCAACTGCTCCCACACGCTTCTAGATAGCCAACTGGTCGGTCTCCCACTTAAGAATAATTCCACGAGCGCGAATTGGGTATGAGGTCCTGATAAATGACCAACGGGTTGGTTATACAGGTTGATTCGCGATCACTCGAACCTTCAAGGGAAAATAAAAAAAGGTTCGAGTTATCGGGGTGGGATTCCTGCTGACACCACTTATTATTCTCACATGAAGATCTGGCACGTTTTCTGTTACACGACATCAAGAAACTAGAGAAATTGACACAAAGGACAATAGACGCTTCAAAAATAAATGTTGCTCAATTTGATTCAAAATAAATTCAATGCTACGACCAAAGTTTTGTCTTTTTTACACTTTGACAAGAGAGGTCCGAGTTATCGTGGATAAAATTATAAAGAAAATGAACTGAAGGGAAAAATCACTTGAGTTAGCAAGAGGTTCGCTTTGTCTAGGTTTCGAGTTATCAAGGCTGAAACTCCCTTGAATGTATGGAATAAATCCAGGGGAAATCAAATTTTGTTCAAGTTAGCGCAAACTTTCGAGTTACTGAAGGTTAGAGTTAAGCGCGAGTGGAATAACTGCTTTATAAATTGTCAACCTGGGCATTTTTTTCCCTTTTATTTTTTTTGCCAAATCTTGGGAAAAAATTTTTTTTTTCGCGATGAAATCTTTTGAACGCTGTGGCACTAATATGGCATCCAATGTCTTTATAAGGTAAATGCAGGGTTATTCACAAATTACCCGTGTGCGGTGAAGCCACTGCCTCGTCCCTAGGCGCTGATTTAATGCGGGCAAAGCCGGGGGGAGCGCGGGGTGTCGTGGGAAGGATGCACCTATCCCACAACGCCACGCGCACCATCATAATAAGGAGGGACGCCTGGGGAAAGGCAGGTGAAGCAATAAGAAAGCTCGAAATTCAATAATAGAGATTTACTTTTAACAATTTAATAATCAGTATTATTGCAATCAACAATTTGAATGGAGTGCCTGCAAACTACTCTGAAGTCAGAAGAAAGATGGAATATTCAGTTTGTCACGAGCGTGGGACAAAGAAAAAAATCTGCGTCCCCGACGGAAATCGAACCCATGACCTCCTGTACACCGGTCGGGAGCTCTAGCCACTGAGCTACTGGGAGACTCATGGCGAGCGAGGTCATATTTACTGAGTTCCCTGTGACATGCGTCCTGCATACTGCTAGGATCAGCAATGTCGAAAGCACTGTTTGTGATATAGTGAAGAAAGAAAAATGGTAAATTTTAAGCTCGGAAAGAAACCAGAAAAATGGAATGTTCAGTTTGTCACGAGCGTAGGACAAAGAAAAAATCTCAGTCCCTGACGGGAATCGCACTCATGACCTCCCGTACACCGGTCGTCGTAGGGCACATCAACCATAAAATGCAGCATTTACAGTTTTTCATTTACATTTTTTACGCTTCCTTTTCTTTTTCTTCTTGGTCTTTGACAGTGTTTT
Organism: Siderastrea radians; assembly: GCA_964017195.1. Classification (NCBI taxonomy): domain Eukaryota; kingdom Metazoa; phylum Cnidaria; class Anthozoa; order Scleractinia; family Rhizangiidae; genus Siderastrea; species Siderastrea radians. The sequence continues at coordinate 9,889,939 of OZ024892.1, read as the reverse complement.
AACTTACTGTTTTTGTAGTTTTGTTGTGTCGTAATTGTCAAAACAGAGCAGTACGATTTTTATACAACAGTATTTATAAAAGGTGGATCTTATAGAGAAAGGATACAGCAAAACTAATCTAATTAATTACTGCTATAATGTAACAAAAAAACAAAGTGCAAAAACACGCCAATGACAAAAACGCGCAACTTGGAATAGATAGATCAGCGCTGTAAAATATAGTGTATTGTAGTGTAGTGTAATGTAATGTCAGTATTGTAAGTGGTGTTAATTATGACGTATCTGTATTGTGGTTCATTTTCGATGAAGTCTTTGTTTTAAAAAAACCGTTAGATTAAGAATAGATAAATACAGCATTTTAAAGACGTTACTGAAATGATTTACAAAAAGTGCTACAGCAAATTTCTTCTACGTCTATTGAAACTGCATGTCTACCTCTTAGATCAAATGTATTCTAAACAATAAAAAAGAAAACACAAATTAGTGAAGAGCACACTTCCCTGTTTTTTAAAGGGGCTTTGCCACGGGAATTTTCACGTTTTGGTGGGAAATGCGCTGAAATTAAAATAAAACGCATTTCCCTTAGCTTGCGTCGCAGACAGTCTACACCGCCAGTATAAGACAGTATATCTAGGTTTTGATTGACACGTCCGGCTGCACCGCAGGGTACTTTCCCTGCACATGAAATGCTCCCAGAACATCAAGAGAAATCAATTGAATGATTTTTAAAAGGTAAAATTAACAAACCATAGTCAGTTTCTGACAATTTTTTCAAGAAACAAAGGAGAAACGTGAAAACATTAGCCTAATGTTTTTAAGTTGCAATCCATTTCCATCCTAGCGATCTGCAGGTAAACACACCTAACTATAGCTTAAACAAAACTGAAGATTTATTTTTTGGGTCTCCTCTGATTGCAATATCTCTTTAGTGTTTTACGGTTATCCTAAAAGTAGATGACAGTGCCCCTTTAACTTAACTAACCCAATTCTGACTTTGTTTTCAGGCTGTTGGTTATATCTCCCTCATATTCAACATGGCGGTTGTAACGCAGTTCTGTATTCTGACTTTAGACTACTTCGCAGACAAAGACTCGACACAGTACCAAGTCCTGTTTATAATCGAGTGCATCGCAGTCTCCTGGTTCACGTTAGACATCGTGATACGCTTCTTATGCTGCCCTGATCGTCAATGTTTTTTAAAAACGCTTCAAAACTGGGCAGATTTCATCGCTATAATACCATTCTACCTAGTTATCCTAACACCGTACGACGAAACCATCAGAAATTTCAGCATCTTGTACGTACTTCGCATGACACGCACCTTTCGACCATTAAAATTCTCCTACGTTATGCAAGTCTTCACGCAGACACTGCGCGCGAGTTCTCGCGAGTTATACTTCCTTATCTTCATTCTGGGACTCGAAGTTGTTGTGTACGGCAGTCTCGCGTACTACTCTGAAAGAAAAATACAGGGATCTAAATTCACAAACATTCCAATCTCCTTCTGGTGGGCTCTAGTTACCATGACAACCGTAGGATATGGTGATATGGTTCCTATGACTCTTCCTGGCAAGTTGGTTGGTTCTCTATGCGCCATTAGTGGTGTTCTTATGATTGCGTTACCAGTGTCTGTTGTAGCCAGTAACTTCTCACTGTATAACTCTTATGCAAAAGTTAAGCTCAAGCTACCTTCCCGTGGTAAGAGAAATATGGTGGACAATGCGCTTAAAGCGTTGCAGCTCTCCACGCCGCAGACAAGTGTTAGTGTAGCGTCACCTGATGGCGTCAATGGTCGAGGCCGTTACTCGTCGTTGGTTGCTCCAGGACTTGAAATGACCGTTTTGAACTGCAATAAGAAAAGTTCAGGGGAAGAAGTAGAAACGTTAACCAATCCAGAGCCAGATCCGAATCGACGGTACGCGAGACGTTCGGCGCATTTTTCGTTGAACTTGGTTCCGATACGAGCTCATCCGGACCTTCCCGAAGGTGACAGCGAGCCCGAGGACAGCGAGCAGCGGAAATCATCCAAAAAGGCCAATAACAACCTCAGCTAGCCTTAAAAGCACAGTCGTGTACGTTGATCTGAAGGTCGAAAGTTCGAGCTTGCGGTCGGAGACTTTTTGTTTCCTTAGACCGGAAACTTAACTTCACATTGTCTTTCTCCGCACACGTTGATAACCTACAAAATGCTGGGACTAGCTTGTACTCCCAGATGCTTCGTGATCTAGAATTTGGAGTTAAGCACCGGTTATGTATACCTTGGCCGTTTTAGTGCGGCAATACCTTCTGAATTCCTGCGGCCAAGGTGAAGACATCACGAGAACAAGAAAGATCACCAGGTGACGCAATTCTTACATCGTATGACGTTTTAATTTAACTGAGTAGATATTGAAGAATAGTGATGCATCTTGGCACGCAGTGACGAAATGGGGTGCGCCGACCTTGGAATGTAAATGGGCCCCTGATATGGGAGTGGTGCAAAAGGGAAAAAGAGTCACTTGTACGTTAGCCACGATTATTCCAAAGAAACTTTCTCTCAGATAAAAGTAAGGACTTCAAATACATCATAGGCGTGCTCCAGAATCTCCCACCCCTCTCATCCTCGGTTCTGAATTATCCAGGGGGGGGAGGGCTCTGAAACAGGATTGTAAAAAGTACGCCCAATGGTTTTTTTGTGTGTGATTGCGGATGACGTAAACAAGTGCTGGATTAAAGACTTAGACCTGATCATAAGTTTGTTCCGTTGTCTGGTTCGCGTCAATAAAATCGGGTCACAGATACGTCATCCGCTTTTGTACCACGTAATTCGTTTGATCACTGATTTTGTACGAGTTGGCTATAATTAGCAATCAGTGGACGTGAATGATGAGTGGCTGTGAAGCGGTGAGGTGAATATCCAACACTTTTCATCGACACTGAGTTGAATAGTTGTTTTAATATATACTACAAAAGTGAATAGTCAGCCCCAAAAGTTATTTTTTGTTCCGCTGCTTTGCTCGGAGGTGAAAAGTAAATGGTTTCTCGAGTTTGACTAGCCAATCACAGCTCGCAAAAAGACTGTTCATTGGTGTGGTATGTACTAATGATCGATATCTCTACTTAAGAAAGGCCGATAATTGTTTACTTAGGCAGTCTTTAATCTCTGCATTACCATAAATTATAAAACATAAAGCTTGGCAAGAGAAAAAAAACGCAATAAATTGAAACAGACTTTCACATTTGGATAATATGGCAAATATCAGGAAAATGTCGAAAATTGAAGGCAATATATTTTTTTTTGAAAAGCACCGAATTTACGGATGTTTGTATGTCTGTGAGGTAAGAGCGCCACCTAGTCAAACAAACATCTGTTAATGTTGTAGCCTTTTGTTTTGTTGTCTTTTTTTTTTCTTTCAAACTTCGCATGTGAACCATATTTTACATCCTCTTGCTAGTTATGATTAGTCTGTTCGTTTATGCGGTGAATTTTAACTTTCCAGATGTAAACACTGACGCCAGCAAACGTGGCCGCATACTTATCACAAGTAAACAGTACCATAAAACCAAAAGAAGTCTATTACGCTCCGGCTAAACGATCAAACATTTTCGTTCAATTATCGTGTTGGAAGAACTAGTTTTGCTGTTTAGCCGCCTCTCCCTTAACTCTGCATTTGAATGGTTTTCCATGTTTGATCTAGATAAAACATTTTCACCCAACATTTTTTCTCACGAACAAATGTTTGATCATGATAAACACCTCACGGCGTTTGGCTGACGTCGCCTGCAGGTCGCAACTAGTCACGTAATAATTTTCAGCGGTAATGCACGAAGAGCGTTATGCGGGCTCACTTTGTCCGATGTTTGTTCGTTTAGCCACCGAATGATTTGTGTGACAAACCCATGTTGAACGAAAATGTTTGCTCGTCTAGCCGGGGCTTTACTATTTAGCAAAGAATCACTGCCCGCGATGCGCCACGCGCGCCATGTTAAGAAAAATAAATAAAGCTTACTTTAGTTATGTTAGAATGGCCTGGTTATTTCTTTTTTAAAACTAGTTTAGACAAAAAAGAAGTGAAAACCATTTCTACCCAGTTTTTCACCCACAATCTGTGTTAACCAACCTTCATGCAATGTTGAACTTATCCCTTCAAGTCCCTCACTAAACATGCAAACTAGACGCTATAGGTGGGATTGACGGGATTTTCAGATAACGAAAATGACTGTATGTTACGGAGTGGAGTCAGAGCAAAGAAATTCTTTGACTACGAAATATTTCGACGTTATCACAACTAAACGTCTTTATCAAGAGTGTGTGCTATCGGTCACGTGCATGATTCCCACCTCGTGACCACTCCAGCGCGATGTATACTTGTCTCAATGTATACCCATCTCGGTCTAAGGTGTGATAGAATGGTCACGTGGTCGATTATCAAATCATCGATAACACATACGACTATTTTATTTATTTTATTTTATTTTATTTTATTTTATTAGCTTCGCTATATAAGAAAACAAAGAGAAGAACAAGAAAGGGAAGTTAAATAAATTATATACTTTTAAAACTAACACGATAAACAAAGCGAAACACAAAACTGATGGAGATGTAATGATCACGTCAAAATGTTTCGTAGTCAATGAAATTCTTTGCTTTGAGTCCGTAGAATTTTTATTAGTAATGTTCCTACAGCGGAAAAACAACCTTTTCAGTAGACTGAAGTCATTTCCTTTCGGGATGAAACTAGTGGCCGTAACAACGTGGGGGGTGGCTTCTAAGAAACCAACTCAACAGCAACTGCACTGAACAACGCGATGCATATGTTTCCTATACGTCACCGTAAAAACTCGTCTCCGGGGACTTGGCCTTGAAAACATTGGACAGAAAAACCACGACCACAAACCAGATTTGTGACCAAGACCTGTGTCAAAATAAAAATTTGAACTGAGGTTAAAGTAAAAAACACATCAAAACGAAATATTGGGTCCCTAAGAATATATATATTATATTAATTTTTTGTCTTTTCTCCGCCATCAGAATCAGAATCAGTTTATTGTGTTGTTAACTTTTCTTCGCACTTGAGTTAAAACACGCAAAGCAAAATCTTAGTCATCAAACTCCGAGCTGCACTTTAGCTGTTTTTCTGACTTGAAGTCCCCCTGGAAATGGCTACCATCTTGAAAATCTTGCGTTCACTACCGCTGACCAATTTCCGCACTGTCCTGGGGAGCATAGTTGGTTTTCTACCTCGTCCCCAGGGTCCCAGTCTCCCCCATTGAAAATGGCGGCAAGAGAGGATGCTGGCAAATAGCAGGTCACGTATCTCCAGAAATAAGGAAATTTTAATCAATTTAATTACTTCAACAAGGCATGAGGCTCCCTTTTGGGTTTTGACTGTTATTTTTGAGATCACGTGATCCACTATTTTCTAAGGTCTCTCCTAGCCGCCATTTTGAGAGAAGACCCTGATGCGGATGAAGTAACACCCGAATTCTGATTGGCTATTCCATCTTAAGAAAGTATGCAAATTGCACAGTGGTCACAAAATTTTCTGTGATCAGTTCCTTAATTCTCATGAACTTTGCTCAGTGTATTTATTAAACTGCAGGGAGAAATTTGATCTTGATCACTCTAATAGGGGAGACTCTTAACTACCGATCTGGCATTGTTGCTAAGGGATTTCTGTGGAAGGTCTTTTGTAATACGCTGTTTTGCAGTGTTTTGTACCGCTAGATTGGTGAAATGTATGAGGATGAACATCTGAATTTTAAAAATCAACATTGCACGTGCGTAGCTAGCGCCAGTCCCCAACCTTTCATTTGAAAGAAAAATCCCTAAGACTAGGAGAAAAGGAGGTAGTGATAATCCAGCCTTCTTTAAAATATGACGTAAGGAATTACTGAACACACAAAAAATGGAAAAACTACAGTACAAAATGTATAAATTTACGAACGCCGAAATTATGACATCAAAACTACTAGAATAATACGAAATTCAAGAAATAGATACGTCAAAATTTGCACATTGGTGATTGTTTAAAAGTATTGGCACTGTTTTCAATAACCAAAACTTTACGCTTTTTTCCTAAACGTTTTTTTCTTTACAGGTCGCGTGATTTGTCGGATATGGTTGTGACTAAAAATCTTGAAAACCTTTCTCATGGAAAAAAAGGTCGCCAAACAGTTGATCTGTAGAAGTTAAGGTTTCCAAGATATGCTGTTTTGGACGTGGGCGGTCACAGCGTAGCGTAGGCGGTCATACGCTAAGCAGCACTTTGCGCTAAACCGCGTTTTTGTCTCGCCACAAAATTACGAGACGAATTTGATCAAAGACTGTAAATGGCAAGTGAAACACACCGTGCAACAGAGATAGCTCATATTTTTTCGTTGCCGCAATCTTTACGAAGAGTACAACGACCGTATCGCGTTTTATCTAAACAACACGTTTCCTAGAGACGCATGAATCATGGTAACGGTGTTTTTGTTTTGCTATTACTCCTGCTTAATAATTTTTTATGGATTAAAAAGAAGACAATGATGAAGCTCATTTTAATATTTTATTGTCTTTCGCTAAATCGTAAAATACAATTTAATTTCTGTCTTTGCCCTCCAGTATTTATTGTCGCGACACTGTGGAAACGAAAAGCTCGCATGAACAATGTCTTTTCGCTAGTTTCATATGACTTATATTGGTTTTGACAAATAGTTAAAGCTGCTATTTCAGCAAATCGTAGGAAGCAAAAGGAGCTCCAGAAACAGAAGTTCTCTTTCCTTCTCAAATAACATTGTAGAAACTACCATTAAGGCAAGGTAAAAGATGCGTCAGTTACATTAGAAACACATCAGCTGGCTTGGACAAGGTGAGTAAACAGTTAAATATATTTAGTTTCGTCGAGTTACGCGTCTGGTATAAAAAAACAGGTTGCACGTTCATCAGCCCAGTGTCTCTTTCAAGGCGCATTAAAGGTGCATTAAAGTCGCTTAAAGGCGATAGTTTGTAGCTTGCAGTGCTGGTGTATTTGGGAAGAACAAACTTTAAACACTCTTTCCTTTTCCTGACACCCGAAGCAACTAAAAAAATTTATTCATCGAAAGTCGATTTCTGTAACGCTTTGCTGTACGGTTTACTAAAGTATCAACTTCAACCTGTATTCAAGCTGAAAAAATATGGTGTTGGAACGCATTGCCAGAATACATAAAGAACTGCGCCACAGTGAGCAGTTTTAAGTTTTTTTCGAAAGTATATGACAACGTTTAGTTTTATTTATGCTGTGAATAATTTTAACTAATTATTTGTAATTAATTATTCTTTTTAATTAATTTATTTATTTATTTAATTATTTATTTAATTATTATTATTATTATTATTATTATTATTATTATTATTATTATTATCCTTTAATCAAACCGCAGTCGTTGACCACGCTAAAAGACAGAACAGGCGAAAAAATCATCGCTCCCCCACCAAATACTTTTTGGTGGGAGAGCGATGATTTTGCATTGCCTTGCAGGATACATCTTTAAGGGTGAGATTTAGTTAGAACGCCTAAATTTTCCCCACGTTTTCGCAAGGTTTTAATAACGAAGAAATCAATGGTAACAGTTTGGTCGAAGTAATTGAGTTTCAAGGCCGTTACAGAACGGACAACAGTTTGCCTTATGAATAACTTGATACAATGTTCGGAGTATATAGTATTTCAGACATGACCAGAGAATCAAAGTGGAAAATTAGAAGTGTAGAAGAAAAATCACTCTCTATCTACTTCTAAACGTATCTGTTCCCCCCCCCCCCGAAAAGAAAAACAAGAACATACATTCCCGGTTCAGCCTCAGCCTTATAATAAGACGTTCTCGATGAAAAAAAATGACGTAATTCTTCGTGGTACAATTTTTCTACCACTCGCATAACCAAACGAACTATAGCAAGAGAGGCTAATGGAGTACCCCTTCACCCTCTCTTGACTACAGACAATCTCTCCCCCAAGGCACCTAAGTTCGATCAGCACGTCCCTATATCTAATATAAAAAGGTCAGTGTCTATCTTACATGATGCAGCGACGGAGTCAATAATAATAATAATAATAATAATAATAATAACTTTATTAACGTGTCAAAAACTGTAGTAGCTGAGGGGAAAAGTCCCCTCTACTAATTGTGGACACCTAACCTGCCTAAGTCAAGCAAGCGTTGTATCCTCGCACAACTTAGGCACGTTTCGACAAGTTATTTTCGCCTTCGTTATTGTACCCTGTATTACTATCCACAAGCAGAACTCTTGATACGTTACGTAACTACATATTGCGTTGGATCCCAAGCTTCCGTTCGCGCTTTCTGCTCTCCCTTCAAGAAGAGGAGGGCCTGTGGCGAGGTGATAAATAGCCTTTCAAACACATTTTTCCCTAGGCGGAACTGTACAAACTTTCAAACATCAAACATAAAAAAGAGGGAATGGACTTTGTGACCAGACTCCTTTTCAAATACTCCCCACTGTCCGGAGCCAGGCCTCGTGATGAAGGAAAACGCTAAAAATAAAAGGAAAATAATAAATTAACCTTTTAAGCCCTGATACGAAAATGCATATTCTTCTTACTGTTCTCCATACATGTCGTATGGAACTAGTAAGGAGAATTTGTCTAAGCATCAAACCATCTTATCCTTGGTGATCAGTTCCTTTATTTTCATCACTTGAATGTTTGAACAAGTAGTGATGATGTAGAAAGAAATTTCATTTTCGTCACTGTTAGGGCTTAAAGAGTTGACCAGTTGATTACGAAGTTAAGACTGGTTAATTACGAGGACTAGTATAAAACTACGAGGTAAATTGCAATGAAAATTCTTGAAATCCAGACGAGAAGTCTAAAAGCCGCCAAATACTCTCCAGTAGCTACAGTTGACTAATCTTCAGCGTGGCGCTATTATGGAAAACCTTTCCGACCTTCCCACAAAATGTGAGAAATACCCACTCTATTAAGGCTGGCGACGCAGTCGGAGTCGAAGTCGTAAGCGGAGTTGTAAGAGCGCTTATGACCTAGTGAAAATCAAAAATCAGAGTCGTAAGCGGAGTCATAAACTCGACGGAATTGGAGTCGGAAGAAATAGAACGTTTCCATTTTCTTCCAACTTCGCTTACGATTCCGTAGCTTACGATCTAGTGAGAACCAGATTGTCGGAGTCGGAAGCAGACGCGGAAGGATAAACCAATCACAGTGCTCGTTTCCACGCTTTGTGATTGGCTTAGTTCTCCCGTTTCTGCCTGCTTACGACTCCGATAACTTGGTTTTCACTAGATCGTAAGCGACGGAAGCGTAAGCGCAATAGGAAACTCTGCTTACGAGTCCGTTGTTTGATTTTCACTAGATCGTAACGCTCTACACTTCTGGTTATAACTCCGACTCCGACTCCGATTCCGTCGCTAGTGAAAACCAGCCATTAGGCAATTTAAAAGTTAAATCAAACTTTCATTGCAATCATCAGATTCCCAGACGGCAACTAATCATGTAGAGAATCACTGAGGTGCCTTTTGTTATATATTTCAATATTACATAATTTTTCTTACATTGTCACTTTTTTGCTGATGATTTTACCGTGTTTGAATAAACTGTTTGTAGTGTATGTAAAGGGAAATGAAAGCTTGTGATTCCGTTGTCTGATGAAAACTAGCAGCCTGCATAACAGGCGTTATTAAATCAATCAATCAATCAATCAATCAATCAACTTTGTTTTGAGCCCAGCTAGGCATTTTCTTTGTTTCGCGCGAAGCGCGAGATGCGGGGAGGCGAAAAAAATAACGAAAAAATAATGCCTCACTGGGCTTAGGCTGCGATCTCTAATTTTGGCGATGGCGATTGTGCGGGCGAAAATACACACGCACGCGCGCGAAATTTCGAGGAGACGCGGCGTGTGCGCACGTGTGTATTTCGCCTCCCCCACAATCGCCATCGCCACCCGATTATGGCTCTCGCCATCGCCAAAGTTTTAACGACTACTTGCAGTCTACACTGGGCTCAATAAGGCCTGTTATGCAGGCGAGAAAACCAGCAGTGAGCGATCCACATGAAAGCAACTGAGAAAGCTATCATTTTAAACCACATCTTTTATGCCTGTTCACGGATTGTGTGAAAAGTTGTTTTATTGACAAGAGAAAAATTTCCGTCGAAAGGGTTTATTTATTTGCAATATTTGCTTTTAGCCTGCGTCGGAATACAGCCACGTCTCATCGCTTCAGGGGACAGCTAAACAAAAGAATAGTGTCTTTGATTGGCTACTCAAACTCGGGATTGTATTTACTTATCACCCCCTAGCTAATCAGCGGTCGCCTCGCGCACGTTTTACCATTTTATCAGAAAACAAAACAACTATTGAATAGTTATGACGAAAGAATAGTGACTCTGATTGGCTACTCAAACTCGGGATTGCATTTATTATTCACTCCCGAGCTAAGCGGTCGCCTCGCGCAAGTTTTTCCCTTTTACCAGAAAACAAAATAACTATTGAATAGTTATAACAAAAGAATAGTGACTCTGATTGGCTAATCAAAATCGGGATTCCCGAGCTCAGCGGTCGCCTAGCGCAAGTTTTACCCTTTTATCAGAAAAAAAATAACTGTGGGGGCTCCCTATTTAGTTGTGATGTATGCACTAAAACTTATTCAACTCAGTGTCGGTAAGCACTATTCACCCTCACTTCAAAGAGGTTCTTAACTGTTACATAAAACTTTATTTTTCCCAATAACAATCGCGAAATAGTACCACTTTCCGGTAGACGTAGCTAATTCTAAAACGTTAGCTGCCCTTGGAGAAGCCTTGGATAGTTTTCGCTTGTTTTGTTAGACGTGTAATAGCTTTTTTCCATTTATTTTCATTTCGAACAAAATGCTTGTCTCCGGGCTATGAGCAGACAATTCATCTTAATTTATTCTACGTTGCTACACTCGGCAAGATACCAAACTCTCAACTTGAATCTCACAGCAAGCTGAAGTTAAAAAAAACTTGACTTCTATACGGCCATTTGCTAAAATAGCCTCAACTTGTTTACAACAACTTTGAAAAACGTTTTGGCCGGCGATTGACAAAGAAAAAGGCTACACAGATACGTACTCAATCCCAAATTAAGAAAAGCAAAAACGTGTTTTTCATCTCTGAAAAGTTCAGTTGTAATATATATATTTCGGAAAATGTCAAAAAAAAATGTTTTGTTTTGTCTCTACGAAGTAAGAGTTGGCAATTTGAATTTTCAATTAAAATATAGTCAAATTTTCGATTTAAAAAAATTAACCGATTAAAATATCTCATGAACCATAGGTCAATTTTATGACCGAAACGATTACAGGCGACTTTATTACCGTAGTTATGTTTAAAGCTTAGACGGGGAAATTTTCAGAATTTGACAGAGAAAGATGTAATAAATTATTTTTCTTTGTTCTATTTATGTCTTCACTCTAAAAACCAGGAAGTGTTTTTGCTACGAAAAGACAACTTCCTCTTCTCAAACAAAAACAATAAATAAGCTAGGGCTAAATGTTTGTGATCTCTTGCTTGCAGGGTGTTTTGTTAATTCCAGCCGGAAAGGAAAATATATTTTGAAATGGGCCACAAACTCCATGTGTTGCTCAATACCAGTTAATTAACCGTGTTGTGGTGAATCTTTCTTGAACGAAAGATTTTCTTCGTTTCTTTCTTATCTTTCTCTTTCTTTCTATCCTCCTGTCTTCCTTCATTATTTCTCGTTTTGTTTCATTGAACAAAAGGCCTCTCAGGTAACTCGTCGTTGGCTGTAAGGGCCAAACCGTTAATGATATCAGATTATAGTAAATCCGACAAGCTTAAGATGCTATTGACAGTACACACTCTATATTACAGCTGGAAGCAGTTTTTGTGGATGCGAATTGGAAATTGAGAAGGATCGCTCAGTTGAAACTTTCGTTGATTTTAGTGCGTCAACACCGCTTCAAAGAGAGCTTATAAATCAAGGAGTGATCGAGTCTGCCGACGCCATCTGACAAACTAATCGTATTAGCTTTCAAGCTGACTTGAAATCGTTGAGTCAAGCCAAAGTAAACGCGGAAGAAATATGACGAAGTGGGGAGGATATTTTTTCAGTCTTACAAGGAGAGTAAATTAAACTCAGGTAAGAATTTGTCGATCTTAAAGGACATTGTACACGAAGATAACCTATACGGTCCAGAAATTACTACACACGGCAAATTCAGTATGGAAAAGAAAGCTACAAACGAATGAAACTTCATTACACTCGGGCCCTCTTGAGTGTATTTTAAAACATACCTTCCCTGCATTTATATAAGTAGACGATTTTAATACGTTACAGAATGCACGACAAAAGAAAGTTGGCAGAATACATTTAACAATCATTCACCGAAGTCGAGGTAAATAACGATCACTCTTCATCGACGCTGAGGTAAAAAATTATTTTAGTATATATCAAACCAGTGGTTAGCCAGCACCAAATAGTTTCTTTTTTATCTGCGAAATGAGGCAAAACTCGCATGCAAAATCCAGAAAAATGCTGGGAGGTGAATAGCAGTTACCAGCCTGAGTTCGAGTAGCCAATTAGAGCGCGCGAAAAACACTATCCACTGGTTTGGAATATACTAATTATGTATATACACTGGCAGTCTGCTAAAACTAAACATCTGCCTAATAAATATATAACTTTGAGGTTTTTCCGGGATGGGAAAGTACCTTAGCTTTACTATGACAATGCCACTTGAGTAATCTTAGTTAGAAATTTTACGTCAAAGTTAAGGTATAGGTATTGATCTTGAGGACTTGCGAGCTAATTTGATAGCTATCCGTACAATATGTCAATCTATATATGCATGCATTGAATTTTGGCTTTCCCTCATAACTAGTAATAACTTAAGGAATATGTTATTCAGGTTTTTATTGGATTATCAGAGAGATTTAAGATAGGGAGCAAACGTCAATGATGGTAGAAATGCCCGACTGTCTGATGTAGCGAGAGTTGCATCCGAAGTTTCAACTTTGTTATTTAACGGTCAAATCTGGTGTGATCCTTTTGACGACTAAATTAGGCTTAAAAATTAGAGTTTTCGTTGATGAAATGTCACGTCAATCTTTCGTAACATGGAAAAATTCATTTCTTTCGTTTTCAGAAAGGCAAATATGTCGTTTAGAGTGCAAAATAAGGTCAGCTAGGATTTTCAAAAAGCCAAAAGCAGCTCGAAAATTCTGGGAATGAGATTCTGTTCCTCAACATTTCAGTTTTGTTAGCTCACAAAAATAACTCTTTAAAAGGCCTGAAACAATCTAAGAAAAATGAAAACGACATTTGAATTACTCTGCTCACTATAATTCAAATGAATTTGCTTTCCAACGAACTGTAGTAGTCAGATTATTGGATAATCTTTGTCCACAGCTAGCTAAACCAGTACACCCGGCCTGTCGTCTGTTTTTTTACATAAATTAATAAATATGTTGCCCTAGGATCATTAGACGTACGTCATTTAACAAATATTTTCATCATTACTAGGGTGAAATGGGATAAGATCAACTAAAATGATCTTGTGTGCCGACAAATATATGAACTTCCTATTGGATTTAATTTTTATAAGCTGTTTTATCTCTAACATTATTTATATATTTACACTTATTTCCATTTAGCGATCTGATAAAACTAATCTCCATACGTATAATACAGGTATTAAAACTACAATTTACAGATTAATCTGGAGAAATATTTCCCTTTTCTTTGATGTTTCCATTTTCATTTCAGCCATGTTGTGATAATTGCATGCTGCGTGTTATTATTTCTTTATTCTAAAAGCCCCCGCAGAAATTGACGTATTTTTTATCTTCTTCCAGCTCTGTGTCTTTCGTTTTAGTGTTCTGATCGTGTGCCTGTTCGCCAGGTTTATCCAAATATGGTAAAATTTAGCAAAAGTATATTCTTTTCACTTATCTCTTTTCGTTTCTTTCTTATCTTTCTCTTTCTTTCTATCCTCCTGTCTTCCTTCATTATTTCTCGTTTTGTTTCATTCTTTCTTTCCTTTTTGTCCACTAGAATTAAAGATTGCTTTGAGCTCACCCTTACACATTTACAAGTAACCTGCTCCATTGAATAAATTATTTCCAGCAGATTGGACAAGTGATAAGATGATAAAAATAACAATCAACTTACCTCACCAAGACCGCCAAAAACTGCCAAGTCGATTGGCCATCCTTAATTTCCTTGCATGAGTAGTCTCAAGCATTTGGTTAATACCTCCCTGATATTATAGCTAAATACTACATTAACACTGCTTCTAGAAAAGACGACGAAGATTACTTTTGGAGTGCCGTTTTATTTATCTTCACGAATAAAATTAAGCATTCAAAGGTGGTATGATAAAATACTTATTGACTGACGAAAAAGTCATGGCACACGGTCCGTAAGTCATGAACTCGAGCCAAATATTTTCCCACTCAGCCAACAAGGGCATATAATGGGATGGTTTATGTTCTTCACAAAACAAGCAAACAAATAAACAACAACTGGCGTATACACTGTATTTCAGTTCTCAGTTGAAATGGTGTTACATAACGAAATTAACCCTTTCACTCCCAAGGGTGCCTCAAAATTTAAGACGAATCCCAAAATTCATTTTGTGAAATACTTAAATATAAACAGTGCCATGTGAAAGTACTGCTGTCGAGATTTCATTTGAATGGTCACACCATAGGTTTCATTCACAGACTCGGAAGTTAAAACTACCTTAGTAGTTTAGGAAATGGGGCTACCAGCGCACTAGTCAAATCTTCAGTCAAATTTAACTGAAAGTTTTTCCAGTTAAATTCTCAAAATTTTCACCAAATTTTTCGTGAGCGTGCGAGAACACCTGTCAAATCTTCACCTAAATTTAACTGAAAGCACCCCCTCCAGTTTCAAATCTTCAGTCAAATTTAACTGAAAGCGCCCCCAGTCACAAATCTTTACATACATTTTTCCTAGATTTGTGACTGATAAAAGCACGAGCGCCCCAGTCACAAATCTTCACCTAAATTTGACTGAAAAATATTCAAAGTCTATTATGACCGTAAGCATAACTTGTTACACCATTTTTATGAATATATCTTTTATCATCGAAGCAGCTGAGTGATATTTTATTCACCACATAGCTACCAATCAGATGTTTTTCACTTTTAATTAGTCCACAGGGACTTTCCCGAGGAAATGAGTCATTAAGTTTTTCAATTGTTTTTCTAACGCGTTAGACAGTTCTTTTTGTCTTGAAAACCACAGGGACTTTCCCGATGAGTCATCAGATTGTCATGTAATATCAGATGAACTTGTATTTGAAGTAAAGTTTGTCGGTAAAGTTTGTCGGTAAAGTTTGTCGGTGAAGTTTGTTATTTCTTAGAAAAGTAGACTTGTGCTATATAATAAATGAAAAAATGTTTATGGCACTCTATATTCAATCAACAGTAACAGTTCCACATTTTTTATAACCGAAGCCAGTTCCACAGCCAAATGACCAAACGCTAGTACTAAATTGATATTTATTGTCTGTGATTTAGTTGATTGGGTTGAAGTGTAAGTGATTGATTGAGTTAAATGGTCACTGTGTTTTATTTTTAAAGAAATAGGCTTATATTTACTTTTGACTTTGAAATAGAGCACTGTTATAGTTAATATGTGGCTATGATTTGGAATAATTATTTTGTCACAACCATTCAATAAAAATATGTTCCCATTTTTTGTATTCAAAATCCCATTTATGTAATGAACGGAACCACTCAAATTATGCCCGTTTAAAGATAAATCTGTTTCCATCACCAATTTTCCATTCTCAATTACAAAAGCGGTGTCATAGACACTTGGGTCAACGTTTGAAATTGTTTCTTTTACACCATAAACAATAAGATGTCCAATTGTTAAAAGTGATGGAAAAGTAACTGTACCGTGTAGATCGAGATAAATAAATTGTGGAGGCGAGCTACCCCATCGGTGAAAATTGATAACTGTTTTGGTATAGTTTTCGAATGTTTTTGTCGCATAATTAGAAATTGAAATCGTAGTGCCTTGCACTGCCACACTCAACTCATTCATTTCCGGCGGAAACCATTCAACTACCAAAGTATAGTAACCGACTGGAAGTTTAAAAAGGTTAAAACCGAGGCGTGATTGGTACTGGTTTGGTGAGCTTTTTTGAAACAGGAGTTTAAGTTGGTAAGCTTTTTTATTAATTTGATGTGGAGAATTGGAAAAATCAACAATACCCAAAACCTCGATATTGTTTTCACTTGAAGATTCGTCGTCGTTTTCCATCAAGTATCTGAAGGCGTCTTTTTTTTGTCCTGAATTAATAATCTGAGATTCATGAATTTTTTGAGTGACAAGATTTCTCAAATCTGTTATTTCATTTTCCATTAACTCAACATTAACTGCGGATTTCGAATTTTTTGAATCGGTTTGTAAGTTAACAATTTTATTGTTATTTAAATTCAAGTTTCCCGACATACTTGTTGTGCCATCAAGTTTGAGATAATTTTTTTGCGAGTTAGTGATTCTCTGAGTGATATATTCTACAGTAGCAACGTCTTTTTGGTTTACTGGAAATTTAACATTGGTGATTGCATTATCTTTCATATCGATAGTAGTGTTTTTATCTAATTTTTTCGCAAGCTGATTATCGGCATATTTTTTATTTACTCCATGGTCTGAATTAACTGGGTCTTTGATATTTGTTATAAAATGGTTGTTCATGTCTAAAGATTGTAGCATAGACCCGCCTTCTTTTTTACTCAAGAATATATTCCGGGCTGTATTATAAGAGATGGCTTTATTCGTGTTTCCATGAATTGGGTACGGCTGTGGTTGTAAAATTAAGTCTCCGTTCATAGTTGCTCCTGTCTTTTTCACAAACTGAGTTGTATCCGCACTTGGAATCTTAGCTATTTCACTATCTAACTGGCTTTTTGTAACCACATCATTATTATTGGTTCCTTGTTTTACATTCACTAATTTTTTATTCTGTATATCATAATCATTATTAGCATCTAATTTAAATCCAATACCAGGTAAACCTCTAACACCTCTCACAGCTGCGGAATGCTTATAATTTAATACTCCGTTGTAGAAACTCATTTTATTAACTCTTCAGATTATTTTAGTGAAATTTTTTGCGTTGAATTTTCGTGGCTTATCAACATACAGAAAAGTGTACGGTTCTTTTGTTGCTGAGAGGTAGTCGTCTTTGTTGATGTTCAATTCTTGACATATCCTACTCTGTTCATTCTTGCTTGGAAAATCGAAAATGCAGTAATGGGAACAGTTCAATCTGATGGTTTTGTCTGTATTATAAAAAGACTGAGACAGATAGATACAGCTGCAATTTTTATTTCGAGAGTTTGTGAAATAGTTTCGTATTTCTTGATCATTTTTGGTTCCGGTGTTGAGGTAATCATCGAAAATGATTAACTTTTGATTTCCATCATTCATGTCATGTAAAGGAATTATCTCACCATTGCTGGCTTCAATGATATTATAACCGTATTTTTTCGAAAGAGGTTCAAATCTTTGTAACAAATATTGATACTTGTTCTGTTGTAAGTTTTTAGCATATAGATAGACCTTGTCAAAAAATAACAGGGGTTTGTTTATCATGTGAAGCAAAAGATTGGTTTTACCACCCCCACTCGGAGCGCAGATCAACATTCTGAAGCATCTATCAGGCATGAAAGCATACAACTGGGCGAAATTACTGTCTTTATCACCTTCAATGTCATAGTTTGGTATTTCCATTTTATTGATTCACAACAGAATTTTTTCTCATTAATTTTATGCAACTCGCTATGCGACACGCTATGCGACACGCTATGCAACTCGCCATGCGACACGCTATGCGAGCTTTTTTATATTCAATAACCCATTTTTATTCAAAAAATAATATTTTTGTTTCGATTAAATAAAATGAGTCTCCTCAAGTGGAAAGAAATGGCTGAAAAAAGAACGAAAATTGGTCAAGATGTCAATAATATCAGGGAAACGCTGAAACAAAAGAAAATAACCGATACAATGAGTGATGTTGAAGCAGAGAAGCTTTTCAAACCGATAACATCCAGTTTGAAGGAGTTGACACAACCTCAACCTATTAAAAGACGGTTGAAAAGGAAACAAGTAGAGGTTCCAAATTATGTTATCAATATAGAAGATGAAGGAATACCAGATTACAATCTTGAAGATTTATTTGATGAAGGGGTTGAACCACAAAATACGAAACAGCTTGTTCCAAAACCACCCTCTTATGATGAGGTTCTCAAAGATTTGGAAACAGGAGAAAAGAAAATATATATCAATCCGGAGTATATGCAACAACTTGAAGACCCCCCAGAATATGAAGAAGATGAAGTTCCAGATTATGAGATTTTTGAAGAAGATAGAATAAATGAGACTTTGGATGAACTTGGAATAACCAACTATGAGGACATTGAAGCACAACTCAAAAGGGATGACATGACAGAAAAAACAAGGAATTCTTTCTTGTCAAAGAAAATCGAAAATGCGGTCAAGAAAAGACAACAACTTCCAGGTTACAAAACACACATTACAAAGCAGTTGAACAAAGGTTTGATAAGTCAATCTGAAGCACAGTTCAGAAGAAAGGTTATCGACGACGCTCGAAAAGTTCTCAACGATTATATCAACTATAACAAAAATAAGTTGAAGAGTATCAAAGGCTCTGGTCTCAAAAGAAAGTCAACAAAGCGAGGTGGAAATGCAAGTGTTGTTTTTCTTAATCCCAAAGAGGCCCTCAAAAAGTTAGAGTTAATTGTTGGATCAATTGGTGCTGGTAATAATAGCATAGAGCTTAGAAACACCGGTGTTGCTATTCTCGATATTTTATTGAGAAATTACATAATCAACAAACATCATTACAACAAAATTTATAAAAACTTTTTCATGTGAATATATTAAAAATGCAAATACCATTAGTGTTATCTTCTCATAACGTCAAGAAACAAACAAAAAATAAGCCTAGCGATTTTACAATCAGATATACCCAACCAATAATACTTAATCCAAACAGACAATATGAACTCGGTTTAGGCCGAATCATATCGATGTCTTTCACATGGTTCAATATCACATCAGAGTTGAACAACCAAAAAATAAAATACTCTTCTGATGGCGGGAATACTTGGAAAGATATAACCTTTCCACCAGGTACATGGAATTATGTTGGTTTCAATGATTTTATCAAGGAAAAGACAAAAACAAAGACTTCAGACAAAACTTCATATCCAATAACCTTAAAATTTAACAACACAACTTTCAAAACAACAATAAATCTCGCGCCAAACTATCAACTAGACCTCACAACATCAAATTTCAGTGATCTAATCGGTTTTAACAAACGAATTTTAACCAGTTCTGAAAATGTTGGTGACTACACACCAAATCTCAGTCAAGATACAGAGATTTTGAATATACATTGCGATCTTATTTCAGAGAGTCTTGTTGATGAGGATGAGACAGATATTATCTACACCTTTGGCACAAATGATTTGCAACCATCCTATGCTTTCACTAAAGAGCCTTTGAGAGTTCAATATTATCCAGTCAATAAGTATATCATAAACACCCTACGGATATACATCACCGATGGTAAACGACGAATAATAGATTTGAATGACGCTGATACATCATTTTCTCTGATTTTGAGAGAAAAAAAATTATGAAAGATAATTATAAAATGCTAAGTAACGATTACAAACGAATTTACCATCCAAAACTTGGAGTATTTGTTTACAAACACATTGGATCCGGTTTGATTGTGGACAATATTTTCAAACCGATGAAAAGGATTATGAGCACAGTTTTGAAACCTCTCGCTAAAAAAGCTTTGAAACCTCTCGCTAAAAAAGCTTTGAAATCGGGAATAGAAAGTGCTGGTGATAAACTTGGTAAAAAAGTTGTTGAAAAAGTTGCTGAAAAATCAGGCCATCTTTTCATGAAAGACCTTCAGTCTTTGGGAAAACAAGTTCCAAAAGCAACAAACAAACAAAAAGAAGAAGATTACAACGTGATATTGAATAGATTGATTTCTGGAAGCGGTATAAAAAAGAAAAAAAGATTATAAAGTGATATTGAAAAGAAAAAATGTACATGAAAAAAATTGTATACCCAATTTTTTTAGAATGTTGCCAATACACTAATGATATTTTTTGGGAAAATATTTTCGAAAACCTTGCGTATGGAAAAGCCCCTTATGGAAGTCATATTTCAGAAAATTTTTTATGTCGTAGTTATAAACAAAAAGATAGTAAAACCGTATATGAAGAAGTTTTTTCATTGTTGTCAAATCGTTTAGGTACTTTTGCACAACAAGTAAAAGATTTTACAAAGATAGAAAATGATATTAAAAATTCTAGAAAAAATTGGCATGGCATTAAAAAAAATGTAAAAGAGCTCCTGATTGAACTTTATGTATCCAGAATGATGAATAAGTACTCTCTGTCAATGAAACAGGCACGGTATCTTCTCTCTACCATTTTGATTGCAATCATATTCAAGGCAATCACGGTAAACGACATTGATTACAGTAATGGTCGTATAAACAAAATTGATGGAATTAATTTCGCGAAAAAACAAGTAATAATAACGCGAAATTTATGGGATATGAATCTAAGTTTTACATCATGTATTTTTGTTGATAAAAAATTCATGGCTAATAATTGGGAAAAATATTTAAAAGGTTTACGTAAAATTGCACAGGAAAATTTTTAATTATTATATCAAAATATTAATGAGTTTCATTATAGATAATAATGAAACTTATATTGTTTTCCAGAATGTGTTATATGAAAAACAAAATAAAAAAAAAGTTTCAAACAGATAAATAAAAGATGAGTTTCAGAACAAGTGATAAACTGCAGAGATATGAAATGGTCAAATTCTCCCCTGACAATATTATTGAACAACCTGGAAACAACAATTCTCAGAAAAAAACAGGATATAAATTCACAATAACCGACAGATCCACTTTTTTTGATTATTTCAACGGATATTTCGAGGTAACCAAAGAGCTCCAAAAGAAAGCTGATGGAGCCGGTTTTGCAGCTGCTGACCGAATTTCAATGATTAATGGGTCACATTCTCTCATCAAACACATGGTTATCAAATCTGCTGGTAAAATAGTGTACGATAGTGACAACATTCATAGAATTGCAAATGTTAAAAATTTGCTGGAGTATAGTGATGATTTCAGCAGGTCGGTTGCTAAAAATAGTTTTTGGTATCTTGACACAGATGATTCAACAGCAAATACAAATTTGGGTTTTGAAGCGAGGCGACTTTTAACTCAAGCAAAACAGAACAATGGTGGTGGTGGAGCCAAAAGCATAAATGAGATCATTCCGTTGAATAGATACAGTTTCTTTGAGGAATTGGAAGAGAAGATGCTTCCTCCTATGCAGCTCACATTCGAACTGGACTTGAATGATGATGATGAATTGATTCACAAAGCAGCTGCTTCTGATGATGGGCGGGTGGTTGTCACTCGACTTTATCTTTGGCTTCCAAAAATGGTTCCGAAAGATAGTGCATATGGTGAATTTGTGAAAGATTTTCTCAAACCAACCAAATGGACGTACATGAAAGATATGTATATTCAGAGTGCAAATACAAGAGCAGTTCAAAACATGTTTCAAATTAGCCCAGCCATTGACAATGTTAAACATGTATTCATTTATCTACAGAGAACTAATGGTCCAAACAATGAGGAATCTCAGAGAACTCCTTACATTTTTGATACTTTCAAGCTGAATTCTGCAGATGATAATAGCTCTCTTACATCATGTCGTTTGGAGTATGGAAACAGTACTTTTTATCCTGAATTGGAGTACGACGCCGATTCAAAAGTGAGAATCTTCAACGATCTAACGTCTTATGCTTTTCGAAAGAATAATATGAGCACAGGAACGCAGTTGAATATACATAATTTCACATCTTTTTACGGTCTTGTCTATTTTGATCTGACCTACCAAAAAGAGGCTGTTACTCGAGATCCAAAACAACTGATTTTAAACTACAGATTGAATACGGCACCAACAGCTAATGTGAGAGCTCATGCCATCGTATTTTATGAAAGTGAGGTTATTGTCAACAAGGTTGGAAATGAACTTATGATGGTCTGATTCAAAAACCAAAGTTGTGTTTTTCTTGAATTTATTTTATTTTGATAGATAAAATAAATATGACTAAATTGTATCAAATTAACGTTACGCTTTCCGACAACCAGAAAACGAATCTAAGTAAAGCTTTCCACAAACGTGAAACAATCGTCTTGAGGTTGACAAAAGATGCCCTCAACGGAAGTGATACTCTTCATGTGCCTGCAACAACTGTTAAGAGGTTGGAAAAGAACCGCACAATGAATAAGGGAATGGACATAAAACTGTCGAAGACAAACATTAGAAAACAGGTTGGTGGTTCACTTTTGAGTTCAATCTTGACACTTGGTCGAACTTTTGGACCGACATTAGCAAAAACTTTAGGATTATCAGCTCTTGCCGGTGCCGCTTCTGAAGGAGCATCTCAGATTGTCAAAAAGATATCTGGAAGAGGTGTACAGACAGGTGGTTTTCTCATTCCAAATTCCAAAATAGATCAACTTATCGCTCATAAACATCTATTGAGTAATAAACAGAAAAAGGATATTCTCAATGCCCTACAAACAGGCTCTGGAGTGAATATTAAACCCACAAAAAAACAAACGGGTGGTTTTCTTGGCACACTCTTAGCATCAATCGGTATTCCACTCGCCCTTGAGGCTTTTAAAAAAATAACAGGTTCGGGAGTCCCCAGAATTGGAAGACCTCCTAAACAAGATGGTGGAGCAGCTCCCAGACTTGGAGTGTATCAACCACCTCCATTTTTTGGAACATGGGAACAAAACTCCCATCAAGCGGGTGCTGGGAAAAAAAAAAAGTTGGGAAATGGGTTGCTTCTAGGGAAAAACAGTCCATTCAATGGGATTCCACTGTTGGGGACAATTCTTTGAAATTCCACAAAGACATACCCTTAAGCAACCACGATCTGTTAAGATGGTGTCGTCATCTTAAAATACCAATAGACAAAGGTGGTGTGTTGTCAAGAGACCAAACTGTTCCACACAACCACAAAATGGCGCTATTCATTTTCAATCTTGAGCCGTCATACATGAGTGGAAGTCATTGGGTTGCAACACATGTCAAGAATGGGAAAATCAATTATTTCGACAGTTTTGGGTTGCCACCATTTCAAGAAATTGTAAATCACGCAAAGAAAAAAAATCTCACTCTAATTCATCAAAATAACCAGATACAAGCCTTGAATACAACGACTTGTGGATACTTTTGTTTATACTTTTTGAATGAGATGAATAGAGGTTCGTCATATTTCAACCTTTTGCAAGTCTTTGATGTGCATGATACCACGAAAAATGAGAGATTCATTGAAAAATATTTCAAAAGTTTTTGAAAAAATTTATGTAACCTTATTGTAAATGAAAACGTATTGCGTCAAACAGAGGAAACAAACTGAGTGTGTTGAGCCTTCGGGCTATAAATATGCAAAGAACGGTCGACTTATGTTCTTTTGCACATGCGCTGAATGCGGCATAACCAAAACTAGATTTGTGAAACAATTGGAGGTGCCGGGAAACTAATTGGCCCGTCTGAGGGGGCGGGCATTTTGGATACGATGGCATCTACCGGCACTGATATGTTAATTCAACACGGTATTCCTTGGCTTGGAAAAAAAGCTGTAGAGATGGGGCGTTATTACGGTAGCGAAGCTCTAAGGAACCCAAAACTTCAGAAAAAGGCTCTCGATTATGCTTTGGAAAGAGCAACTCCTTTCATTCAAAAAACAGGATCAGAGATGCTAAATCAACTATCAACAAAGATACGACCCAATAAAAAATACAGAACCGACAGAAAAGAACTTGACGGAGGTGGGTTTGACATTCATAAAATGATTGGAAAACTCCCTAAACCAAAAGGGGGTTGGACTCTTCCAGGGCATCAATACACAGGCCCCTACAACGATCTTGAAAATCAGGTCAGATGGGATCCAAAAACAGGAGAAATACTCGAGATATATGACAAACCAACGGGTAAAACCGATGCCATAGCGATGCAACATGACGTTGATTATTCAGTTTGCAAAGATGATAAAAAATGTAAGAACAAAGCCGACAGGAAAATGGTCAAAGCGTTGGATTCTGTTCCTTATAATGAGAGACAATGGGGTCATTGGATGGCACGAAATATGATTAACACAAAGCAAAAACTTGGTCTTGGGACAAAAAACGTAAAAGGCCGTTGAGTGAAGAAAACTGGCAAGAAAAATTAGCTGATGAGCTTCATAAGCCCATAAAACGTAACTTCACTCGACGGCGAGTAATTGTGAACCACATTGACAAAATATGGTGCTCTGATATTGTTGAGATGCAAAAGTTCAGTCGATGGAACGCTGGCTACAGATATCTTCTTATGGTTTTGGACGTGTTTAGTAAATATGGTTGGATTATCCCTTTAAAGGATAAGAAAGGAGAAACTGTTGCTAAGGCATTGAAAACCATTTTGAAAGAAGGTAGAAAACCACAATATCTTTGGACAGACAAAGGCAAGGAGTATTACAACAAACACATGAAAGACCTCTTAGAAAAGAATAAAATAACCTTGTACTCAACCGAAAATGAGGAGAAAAGTAGCGTATGCGAACGATGGAACAGAACAATCAAGTCCAAAATGTGGAAGCAGTTTACTGTCCAAGGTAATACACAGTATCTTGACATGCTACCCAAATTAGTGAAACAGTATAACAACACCAGACATTCAAGCACAAAGATGACGCCAACAGAAGCCAGTAAAAAGAAGAATGAAGGGACTGTTTACTTTAATCTATACGGTGATATGAAGCCAATCTCAACAAAGTCAAAATACAGAGTCGGTGATAAGGTTCGAATATCTAAGTACAAACGTCCTGCCTTTGACAAAGGATACACAGCCAATTGGATAGAA
The DNA here is from genome assembly GCA_964017195.1 of Siderastrea radians. NCBI lineage: Eukaryota > Metazoa > Cnidaria > Anthozoa > Scleractinia > Rhizangiidae > Siderastrea > Siderastrea radians. The sequence continues at coordinate 9,864,941 of OZ024892.1, read as the reverse complement.
GAAGTTTTCACAGTCGACAAGATACAATACACCAATCCGATCACTTACAAACTCAAAGATCTCAGTGGTGAGGAGATATCAGGTTCTTTTTATGAACAGGAGATGCAGAAGGCTGTTCAAGACGTTTACCGTATTGAGAAAGTGATTCGACGAGACGCTCGAAAAGGTAAAGCTTTGGTGAAGTGGAGCGGTTACCCAGAAAAATTCAATTCCTGGGTAGATATTAACGATCTGATGTAAAAATAAATTTAAAAAAATCTTGCATACAAGAAAAGTAAAAATGACAAAAATTTTAACTCTTACAGAAATTCGAAAAATGGCTGTAGGAAAAAATATCAAATACGCAAACAAACTCTCAAAAGCAGAGCTGGCAAAAGAGTTAAATCTTGACGAAGAAGTGTATAAAAGACCAAGTAACGCAAGGGAGGTGTTTATTACCAATGTTGATACACAGGTCGTCACAAAATGTAAAAGCATCTATCAGTGTTCAAAAGTGTTGGGTAAAAGGTATGGTTCGGTTCATTATTTCGTAAATTGTGGAAATGCGTTTGTGGATAAGGATGGAAATAAGGTCAAATTGTCTTTTGCTTAAACTTTTTTCATTTCATGAAACGTGAAATGAAAAATCTTGTATATAAGAAAAATAAATTTAAAAAATCTTGTATATAAGAAAAAAGAATGGATCAAAAAAAAATATATGAAGTTTGTTTAAAAAATCTCGACGAATTTCTTTCAGATCAAAAAAGTAAGTCTGAAATCAAACCAAGACCACCTGTTATAACACAAAGGACTTACAAACCAAGACAACCCCCTAACATATTTGGTAAAGTATCTAAGATTAACGTTCCCATTCTCAAACCAACAGTTGTCACAACAACACTCAATAAGCTACCAAATGTGATTCAAAAAACGACTGAAAACGTTATTAATTGGGAAGAGTGGTTGAAAAATGCAGATGAAGCAATTGAAGCAATTAATGCAACAAAAAATGAGAGAAAAAATGAGATAATGAATATGTTTAAACTGACTTTCACACAGAAAGAACAAGCCCTGCGAGGGTTTGCAAGATCATATGAAATTGGTCTCATAAACAGACAAGACCCATTAATTCAACTTCAGAACACCCGTTTAGTGATTAATAACAATCTATTAAAGGTTTTAAATGAGATGAAAGGTCTCAAATTCAATGAAACGTTGAAGATTACGTTTGAAAAACAGAAAGGAGATGAGTTGATTGAAAAGGAAGCTCATTTCAATGCAAAGCCACAAAGAGTGACAAACGAGGAAGAGATCGCAAACTTGTTGCAGATAACACAACAACAGATTGTAAATATGATTCAGCAATGGATTTCAGAAGGCTCAGGATGGACAATTAAATCAGTTGATGGTCATTTCATCAATGTTGTAATGTACAGACCACTCAGAGGTTCTTCATCTATTCCATTACCCAAAGAGCTGCGGAACCCAGCTAAAGGGATTATAAACATGAAAAATAATGATGATGAATGTTTTCGTTGGTGCCACATTCGTCACCTCTTGCCACAGAATAAAGATCCACAGAGAATAAAAGAGTGTGATAAAAAATATGTAGAAAAATTGGATTACTCGGGAATTGAGTTTCCCGTTTCTGTAAAACAATACAACAAAATAGAGAAACAGAATAATATTCGTGTCAATGTCTTCGGTTATGAGGAAGGGCAAAAGTATCCGATTTACCTTTCAAAAGAAAAGTTTGACTCTTGTTTGAATCTGCTCTTAATAACCGAAGGAGATGTGAAACATTATTGTTTAATAAAGGATTTCAATAAATTTATGTACAATCAAACGAAGCACAAGGAAAGAAAGCATTTCTGTATGTACTGTCTCCAATGTTTAAGCTCAAAAGAGCATCTTGAAAAACACAAAGTCGATTGTGTTGAAATTAATGGGAAACAAGCCATTGAAATGCCAGAACCTGGATCAACAATTGAATTCATAAATTATCGTAAAGAGTTACCGGCACATTTCGTGATTTATGCTGATTTTGAAGCTATTACTGAAAAAGTTGGTGAGAAAGCTCCACAAAAATCTCACACCGAACAATATCAAAAACATATTGATTGTGGATACGGTTATAAAGTTGTATGTTGTTATGACGATAAATTTTCAAAACCAATTAAAGTCTTCAGAGGAGAAAAAGCTGTCCATAAGTTCATGGAGGATATGTTGGCCGAAGTTAAATACTGTCAAAAGGTTGTAGACGAACACTTCTCAAAACCTCTCGAAATGACAGATGAGGATGAGGAAAGTTTCCAAAGAGCTAAAGAATGCCACATCTGCAATATACCTTATATCACAGGTGATGTTAAAGTAAGAGATCACTGTCATGTCACCGGCAAATACAGAGGCTCAGCTCACCAAGAATGTAATCTAAATTACTCATTAACTAATAAAATACCTGTGGTGTTTCACAATCTCAAGGGGTATGACAGTCACTTTATAATGCAAGAGATTGGTGATATTGTGAAAAAGAATGCGTATTTTGATAAAGAAGGAAAGAAACATGAGATGAGCATAAATGTCATTCCCTGTAATATGGAGAAATACATGGCCTTCATGTTGGGTCGACACCTTGTGTTCATCGACAGCTTTCAATTCATGAGCTCGTCATTAAGTAATTTGGTGAATAATCTTCCTGCTGAAGCGTTCAAACACACGGGGCAAGTATTTCAAGGTGAACAATTGAGTTTGATGACAAAGAAAGGTGTCTATCCTTATGATTATATGAATAGTTTTGAAAAGTTTGAGGAAAAAAGGTTGCCGAAGAAAGAAGATTTTTTCAGTATTATGAATAATGAACATATCACAGATGAAGAGTATCAACATGCACAGAATGTTTGGAACGAATTTGGTCTATCATCAATGGGAGAGTATCACGATCTATATCTCAAATCGGATATTTTGTTGTTGACTGATGTTTTTGAAAATTTCCGCAAAGCATGTCAACAATACTATGGATTGGATCCTGCTCATTATTTCACAGCACCCGGTCTGAGTTGGGATGCAATGTTGAAAATGACAGAAACTGAATTGGAGTTGATTAGTGATGTTGATATGTTTCAATTCATTGAAAAAGGTATGCGTGGGGGGATCAGTTACATTGCCAATCGATATGGAAAGGCAAACAACAAGTATATGGAAAACTACAATCCGGAGGAGGTATCAAAATACATCATGTATCTGGATGCAAACAATCTATATGGTTGGGCAATGATTCAATATCTTCCAACAGGTGGGTTTGAATGGTTGACTGAAAAAGAGGTGGATTTATCCAAGTATAATGATGAGTCTGAAAAAGGATTGATATTGGAGGTTGATTTGGAATATCCACAGGAGTTGCATGATCTCCACAACGACTATCCGCTGGCAGCAGAAAAAATCAAAGTAACTGAAGATATGTTGTCACCTTATTGTCGAGAAATTGCTGAAAAATTTAAAGTAAAGGTTGGACTGGTTAAAAAGTTGGTGCCGACGTTGTCAAATAAAGAGAGATATGTTTTGCATTATCGCAACTTACAACTCTATATGTCTTTGGGGTTGAAACTAACAAAGATTCATAGAGCTCTCGAATTCAATCAGAGTCCATGGTTGAAACCTTACATCGATTTTAACACAAAAAAGAGAGCAGAGGCAAAGAACTCTTTTGAAAAGGATTTTTTCAAGTTGATGAACAATTCGGTGTTCGGAAAGACGATGGAGAATCTGAGAAAGCGCCAGGACATCAGACTTGTGACTGATAAAGAAAAACTTTCGAAGTGGGCCAGTAAACCGAGTTTCATAAGCAGCAAAATATTTAATGAGGATTTAGTCGCTGTTCATAAAATTAAACCAACTTTGAAATTGAACAGACCGGCATATGTTGGAATGTGCATCCTAGACTTATCAAAAACATTGATGTATGATTTTCATTACAATTACATCAAAAGTCAGTATGATGACAAAGCTCGGTTGCTGTTCACAGATACTGACAGTCTGACCTATGAAATTGAAGCAGATGATGTTTATCAAGATTTTTGGAAAGACAAACATCTTTTCGATAACAGTGATTATCCAAAGAATAGCCCGTTTTTTGATAACTCAAACAAGAAAGTCATTGGTAAATTCAAGGACGAAGCAGCAGGAATCCCAATTGTGGAGTTTGTTGGTTTGAGGTCAAAAATGTATTCTTACATGAAAGACAATAAACAGGAAAGTCGCACAGCAAAGGGAATAAAAAAGAATGTGATAAAACAAAAAATACAACACGACAATTACAAAGATACGCTTTTCAATAAAAAACAGATGCGTCACACGATGAGACTAATTAAAAGTGAAAAACACCAAATTGGTAGCTATGTGGTGAATAAAATATCACTCAGCTGCTTCGATGATAAAAGATATATTCATAAAAATGGTGTAACAAGTTATGCTTACGGTCATAATAGACTTTGAATATTTTTCAGTCAAATTTAGGTGAAGATTTGTGACTGGGGCGCTCGTGCTTTTATCAGTCACAAATCTAGGAAAAATGTATGTAAAGATTTGTGACTGGGGGCGCTTTCAGTTAAATTTGACTGAAGATTTGAAACTGGAGGGGGTGCTTTCAGTTAAATTTAGGTGAAGATTTGACAGGTGTTCTCGCACGCTCACGAAAAATTTGGTGAAAATTTTGAGAATTTAACTGGAAAAACTTTCAGTTAAATTTGACTGAAGATTTGACTAGTGCGCTGGTAGCCCCATTTCCTAAACTACTTACCTTAATGTTTCCAGAACTGACTCTGGGAATGAAAGGGTTAAAGATGGCGAAATTGTCACCTCCTAAGTCCAGTTTTGAGTTAACCAAGTCCGCTGGAAGACGAAAAGACGCTTTAATACAGGGCTACTCTCAATCTGAAATAAAATATTCAAAAATACCAGCGAGAAGATGAACTATTCACAACTCTGTGAATTTTTTTATATTTAAAATTCAGCATTTTCCAGCCGGTACTTGTTAATACTTTACTTCAGATTGAGACTCACCCTGTATAAATGAGTCTTTCGTCTTTTTATCCCGCGGTCTTGGTGAAGTCAAAACTGGACTATTTTGTAACCTTATATTCTTTGCGGCCAAGCCGGACAGTTATGGGCCTCCACAGACTAAACATTTAGTTAATGTTATCGACAACTTAAAACGCTGTGTGTGAGATTAGTTGTCGACACCTTAAAGCTAAATTGATAGCAGTCGACAACTAGGCAGTTTCCCTCTTCGAAAAGGGAAACTGCTTCGTTGTGTGTGGGAATGATTGGTTTAGTTGTCGACAACTATCTTCACTGCGAGCTCACGTACTGCGTTTTTAATACGAGCATGCGTAGTGAACTTAAGTTCCCAGCTGTCGCTGGCCTGACTTAGTCGACAACTAACACTCCAGTGTGTGGAATGCTTGCATTGGACAGAATTAGTTGTCTTGTCTGTGGAAGCCCTAACTTTTAATTCAGCAAGCTATAAAGTAAGAATATATTACTACTAATTTGAAACTGGCTAATATTCCTTACATTTGTCTAAACTACCCTGCTACCGTCCAACCATTTGTACATGTGTATCTATATACTTGTACATATTTCATGCGTATCTATATATTTAATACAACATTATAATTGTTCCTGACAACACAACTTGCAGTCAAGAAAATGAAGTTCCAGTTACTCATCAACTTTACGACATTTTGGAATATACTTGAAAGATTTCAGAAACAAATATATCGGATGTCTTTGGAACATGAAGGCACCAAATATTCTCACATCCGGAATATACAGGGTATCTTCGGAAGTGTTTGAAAGCACTTAATATCCGCATTAAAAAACCATAACGTGTGGGGCGCACTTTATTAGTCACCTTAAACCCGCGCTTACAAACATTAAAATGTTATCGAATAACATAAGAGGTGATACGGGTACCGTAACTCACCCATGTCAGCCAATCAGAACAGAGATATTGTCATGGTCAAATGATATGATTTGAGGTTGAATCGCTTTCACAATCACCTTGCGCACGACCTACTTTTGCTTGTACTCAAAACAATCGAAAATAAAGGAGCACTGCGCACATGTCTAACGATTGTTTTTGCCGGCCACAAATTATGCGCACAAGGTGTTTTTAATATTGATCAAGAAGCAATTACACACATGAAGCTCGACAATATTAAATTTAACGGAGATCGACGACATGGAGACATTTGACACGCGTTTTGGCGCCCTTATGATTGACGACTGAAGGCAGATGGAAAGAGAATATTTGTTCCTTCGTGACATAATTTTGAAATATCACCGTCATCTGAGAACGTCATAAGACGAAACGTGATTGGCCAAGGGCTCAAGAACCGCTTTTAATCATTTAATTTCTGCGAAAAACAGCTTGAGAAAAGAGGAATAATTTAAACTTTCGAAAGCTGTCGTTGACTGAGATAGACAACGCTAAAAACACAATGCGAATTAAGGCTGCACAAGGTTATTGTTAAAACTTGCGATGTTCTTTCGTAACTTGTACGGCTGAAAGGCTGAGAACCATTATTTGGGAAAGACTGAGACGTAGGAGTAAGCAAAAGTGAGTAACGTGAAATCTGAATGAATCCGAGTCTGCCAATGTAGTAACAAAGATGTGTTGAAAAAAAATTAATCTCGGTGTAAGCGGAGAAATATCTAATCAGTTCCACAGACGCCTCAGTCTCATAACGGCTGCTTTATTTTTGTGGCAGGTTTTTCAAGGAAGGCAGTTTCACTGAAACATGCCGTCTGGCAAGGCAAAGAAAAGCTCCAACCGAATCGTTCTAAACGTTGGAGGAGTACGACACGAAACCTACTTAAGCACGCTGAAAACGATCCCAGACACCAGACTCTCTTATCTCGGAGAGCACCACACAACCGTGGCAAAGTCCCCTGAGTACGACTCTTCCAAAGATGAGTACTTCTTCGACAGACACCCGGGTGTGTTTGCACAAATACTGAATTTTTACCGCACTGGAAGACTGCACTGCCCCTCCGATGCTTGCGGGCCACTTTTTGAAGAAGAGCTAGGATTCTGGGGCATCGATGAACAACAGGTACGTTTTTTTTACATTATTATTATTTAATCGACGCTGTCTGATAAAGACGGATCGATAAACAACGCAACTCGACTGATAAACTCTCCAAACTAGAACATAACTAAACAGAAAAACTAAGCATCTTCATGTAAGATATCGAGAGCAAAAAAATAGATTACGTCCACACATAGTAACAACACTAAAAACACCATGAATGTGCATACATATACTAATGTTAATTAACGCAGCTCTGAAACTGAGTTTATTTTGTGGCTGCTTTAATGCAGTACGAGTCGAGCTTCCGTTCTCGTTAAATTGTCTTACCATAAGCAGATTTTACTCTTTTCTATGTATTTTGTTTTTTCGATCCTGGCGTATTGTTGAACTAGTTTAATGCTGGTTTATATCACATGTTTACCCTAACTTAAGGGTTGATAAATCGATCTGCTTAAAATGAAATGAACCAAAGCCAAAGACAATGTAAAAACAGAGTACTGGATAAAAGCTGCCGCCAAGAAGAGCAACTTTTAGAATTCTAATCAATAAAACGTTTTGGAAATCATTTTCGGACATCATAGAAAAAGGATGTCGTTTTTGGTATTCGCTGCGGTTGGTATCCATTAGGCAAACTTTAATCGAGAGCTAAATATTAAACTGACACCAAGCATGAATTAAGACTGAACAAAATGTGTTTAGAAATCATTTAGCGGTTGCGACGTTTCGACATGTCTAATTCATGTAAACAGACAAGTAAAAACTGGATTTTAATTTGTTGCGTCGACGGCAGCTTGCAACTGCACGACTCGGCAGTTCGAAAGGCACAGAACTAAGCGCAATGTTACCTCTAAAAACATATCAGTATATATCGGAGGATTTTCCTTCGCAATGTTCTTTCTCTGAAGGCCGATCCGGACGGCTTTTATAATTACCCACAATACTTTAAAACGCCTTTTAAAATATCTGCTTTCGAAGAGCCTTCTTCAGCAAAAAAAGGAATGAAATCCTAAAAGTTAAGCAGTCTTTTTTTTCACTGTGGCATCTTAAAGGATCTATTGTCTGCTATGAAAAGACAGAAGTAAAAATATTCTTCTCAATACCACAATAATTTAAATTTTTGTTCTTTCCCCGGGGCCATTAATGAAAATGTTGTGAAAATTGACATCGAAATTGACTACAGGGGGCTATCGGATAATGTTCCAATTCTTCAAAATCTTCAGTTCGCATCCAGATTTTTTTTATTTGCAAGTTCGATCGGCTATTTCTACAATGATTTTACAATGTTTTTATCCCATTTGTTGTTTTCGAAGAAGCTTAAAACGTGAATATCTCAATTCATGGATTCTATTGAGAGATCGACATTCATAAACAATTTTAATTTCCAGGCAAGATATTCTTACACAGAAACAGGTGTTAGACTCCGAACCATTATCGACTCACATTACCCTTTGTGTTCACGCTCTAGTTACATTTTATTTCTATTCCTGCAAAGGTCTGAAAAATTATATTTTACACTACAGATATATGGCTAAAAAATTCAGACCAACTGTTTTCTCCAACAAGAAACTCGAAATCTTCTTCGAATTAACTTGTGATTTTATATGCAAATTGCACAGTCCACCAAACATTACGTTTGTTAATCATACAGCTTATTGACAGTTTGAGATAAGATAGTGCCTACAGTCTCCTGCTAAGGTTCATAAGAATCGCTAACAAGGCGTTTAACATTTGTAAAAAGTATTGGAGACGAATTTTGCCCCACGCTTTGTGAATATTTACATTGCGTTTGCGCACAAAGTCGGTGATTCGCAGCTATCAGACAAAAAAAAACAGCGGTGAAGTTATGTTATAACCGTTCTCTGTCTAACAATGATCGAATACGAGCTTTCGACTGCCTGATCTGCAGTCCTCGACAGGTGGAAAGATCACCGCAGATCAGGCAGCCGAAAACTTGTATTCGATGACTCTTAGCAAGAGAAAGGTTTTACAATTTTTATCATGTTTCATCGTGGCTACGGCCCGTCTCATTTTTGAGAGGGGATATTGGGAACAAAAGCTGGCGCAATTTATTTAGATGGCAGAAACGTGACCAAACACTACACACACTCATTCAGCAAGACATACAGACTAATATATATTCACGCATGGCTTATGATTTTTCCATGAAGGTGTCAAGAACTCAACATCTAAGGGCCTCTCACACTATTCACTACACTGAAATCTTTAAGCAAATTTGAGTGGTTTATTGTAGTACAACATGAAATCTTTTACTGTGTTAAATTACAGTTTAACTAAGAACAAGAACAGTCAACTTTCAATTACCTGAGTAGTAAATTTCCCTATCATCACAAACAGATAAAGTGATAAAAACTTTTGCGGAAATGCAAATGGGCGACCAAGATGGCCACGTATTGAACAATATTACATTAGTTTCAGTTACGCTTTATCAATTGTTTCCTTCCTTAAAATTCGGTAATGGAAAAACAAAGTTATCTTTCGGTTAATGGTTGTGAAACGTGCTCAGCAAACATCACTTTTAAAACGACCACTAAAACAAGTAATAGAAAATTTTTAACTATAAGGTTAATAACTGAAACATCGACACGATATCTCCTACTGAGTTGATGAGCTTTTTGTACTTTCATCAACTGTTCGCTTGAGAGTGCACTAACTCTGTCAGGAGAAGTGAGCTGTTGAACACACACTCCTAGGTGAGGAATTTCTTTATTCTTTTCCGACCTTTCAAATGTTCGCAATACACCCCCTCCACAACATTGAGCCCTTTAGACTGGGAAAATGGACTAAAATTGATACCACAGGAGGGAATCAACGATACGATCAGCTTGTAGTTCAGTTATTGAAGAAAAAATCTACCACAAATAGGCACCAAAAATGACACATTTCAAATGTTATGGAAAATTCATTATGCTTTGGTCGGAATGGCAGAAAACCTTTGAAAAAATATAAGCGACATTCCAATTACTTTTAAGGTACCTGACCAATCCTTTGGATTCACGTAAGGCTCGATGTTTGTGGAATAATTGTTCATTTTACTCTTGCCATACACAGAATTTATAAGATATAAATAAGTAACGTGTCATTTATTTATTTGTTTATTTATTTATTTATTTATTCATTTATTTATTTGCTTGTCCTTTTTTTTCTTTGCCGCAAAAACTTCCAAAAAAAAACGACCGTGATTAAAAAGATCAAGTGTAAGTGTAAGGCGGAGCTAGATTGTGTATATTTTTAAACAGATTTCAGCGGTGGAAACGAAAACGGAGGAAGCTAAAATAATAACATTAGTGTGGTGTGAGACAGGGGATGGGAGACCGCGAGGAAAGGGGCGGGAGGTGTACGGGAGGCGGGAGAAGAGGGGGCGGGAAGCGGGATCCCTAAGGTGGGGGGAAGCGGGAGAAAAAGGGAAAAATTACCCAACATTACGCAACATTTTGCAATCGAAAAAATGCAAAGAGGCGAGAGCCAACAAATACAGGGCGGGAACCGGGATTAAAGGGTACGGGAAGCGAAAGGTTTAAACCGCCCACCGCCCACCGCCCACCGCCCACCGCCCACCGCCCACCACCCCCCATTAGTGGCAAGGAGGCCTCTTGAACCGGCAAAGTTTACATATGTAACCACAGCATAAATACAATAAATCCCATCTTACATGCAAATTATGTGACAGGTAGAAACTTGCTGCTGGGAAAATTACAAACAACACAAAGAGAAACAAGAGAAACTCAAATATTTCAAACTTCCCGGATTTGAAGAGGACCCAGGCGACAATTTTCAGTCCAAGGATTCGGGGCTTTTTGAGGACGTAGACGATGCGCCCTCGTGGTGGTCCCGATATCAGCCCAAAGTCTGGAAAAGCCTTGAAGAGCCTTACACTTCATTCTGGGCAAAGGTGAGAGTATAAATATGTCACTTGCTGCTGCGAATGTTAGTATTAGGGACCTCAAGTAACGGCATACATGCTGTAGAATTCGGAAAGAACGGTCCCAGTTAGTTTCGGAATTTGCACCCCTAAAGGACCACAACTTCCAGTCCGTAGGTGGTACTTTTAGGTGTCCTTTAAGGTCGCATAGTGTGCACGAAAGCGAAAAACCCTCCTCAAAATACCATCTGAAGGATTAGTTCTCAAGAAATTTTGAAAGGCACTTCGGTAAGTAGTTTGTAGACAGAACGCTGGATTGTCGGTAACACCAACCTAAGCAGATTTCGTCCAGACTCAAGTGTCCCAAGTGGCCTTCGCAGCTTACAGTATCTTTGTGTCACATAGACTCTACATTTGACTCAGCTCACAGCTTAGCACGCTTTTACTACACTAGGTTCGGGACACAGCCACCTCAACAAACACTTAGCTTACTCCTCAGGCTATTTAATTTCTTGAATTGACTGAAAGGTGCTCTTTTATATACTTGCCATAACATGTTCTAGAAAATTCGAAGAAATTTAATCATTACACAATTATTTTACTGTTGTAAAGAAATTACGCATGTTTACGTGTCTCAGCGTTGTAAGATGTCCTGAAGCGTTCATTAGAATGTCCTTAGAATGTTCTGGAATATTCAAAGTAACAACACAGAGAATTTTCCGTAACACATTACAAAGGCTATTTGGCTGAAAAGCAGGGGATTGTGACCAAACGATGACCTTAACAATACTGATTATTCTTTGGCGTATCTTCCCATTTGCTGCGCTTCTGAAAACCTTTTTTTTTTCGTCTTCTAGAGTTTTCCCTCGTTAGGATCCAACAACCGCGCCAAAGGCCGAAAAGTAATTACATGCGCTTGTTTTGTTTTCTTTTGCAGTTGGTAGGAATCGTTTCACTTGTTGTCTTCACAGCGTACATCATCAAATTCTCCTTGTCAACGCTCGATTATTTTAGCGACAAAACCACGCCCCGCTACATCGTCCTGTCGGTCATCCACCTCATCTGCATGTCATGGTTCACCATGGACTTTGGACTCCGGCTTCTTTTTTCACCTGATAAAAGAGCCTTCTTCAAGAGCCCCTACACCTGGACGGACCTCATACCTCTGGTCCTATTATATGTGTTCTTTTTCCACCCATCCCTGGAGAATATCCCATTCCTGGAAATGTTGGTCATGTTTAAAGCAGCACGTATTTTTCAGCTCTTTAAGCTCTCGTATGTACTCCAAGTACTTGTGAACACTCTCAAAGCGAGCTCTAGTGAGCTGTGTTTGTTGCTTGTCATCATGGGATTCGTCATGGTGGTGTTTGCTACCATAGTGTATTTTTTAGAAAGACACGAGTTTGACAGCGACTTCAAAAGCGTTCCCGAGAGTATGTGGTGGGCAGTAATCACCATGACAACGGTTAGTATTAACAGCATTCAGAGTGCGTTTATAGTGCAGTCGTAGTGCGTTTTTTAGACGTTCTTAATGAGTTTATGATGCGTTGATAGTGCGTTCATGATGAATTCATGATGCGTCCTTGATGCGTTCATAGTGCGTTCATGATGCATTCATGATACGTACTTCATGCATTCATAGTGCGTGAGTGCGTTCAAGATGAGTTTTCAGTGCGTGATTTCCTAATGGGTTCTGGCTCCTATCGGAGGAAACTTTGCCTGACAACTGACAACAGTGAACATGTGAAGTTTTACTACCCAATCATGACGTCGCCATGCCCTATCCCTAAATACGAATACACGAGATTACCATCACAAATCTCTAAAAGCAGCTCAAAAGGCACCAATTTTTTTTTTGTTTTCTGCAGACCCGACCTCTTTTCAAAGATGATTCGCGAGCTATAATTCGCGGTCACGGTTCCACAAAGAACTACAATGAGCATCCAAAATTGAATTGCTTTACTATCAAAAGAAAACCACATTGCATTTTGTAAAAATACACCACTGAGTTTCTTCCGCTAAATGTAATACAAAGTAGCCGTGTGAATGGGCATATTGTTTCTTAAACCTTTTTTTAAACGTTTCGAGCGTTAGCCCTTCATCAGGCAGAAAAGGCCTAACGCTCGTCGTCAGCTTTCAATTTCTTTACGGTGACCAATTTACCTTATCACCTGACTTGATAAATCTAATTTTGTTCACTTCTCCACCGACGTTGTATCATAGTTTCGTATCCGTAAAGCGAGGTTAGCTTTATATGGGAGCGCGACACCCGAGTGAGAAAGTGTCCGTTGTCCGGATTAATGGGGCTAATGTAAGAGAAATAAATTTCCAGGTGAAAGAGAGAATCTAACCAGCTAATACTAATACTAATTTACTAATACTCATCTGATGCAATTATATTTATCAGGTTGGTTATGGTGAAGTATATCCTCGAACGTGGATAGGAAAGACCGTGGGTAGCGCATGCGCAATATGTGGAGTGCTGGTCATCGCTTTACCCGTGTCCGTGGTCGCAAGCAATTTCTCTCTGTTTTACACCTACGCCAAAGCGAGGCTCAACTTGCCACCCAAAAAGAGGCGTGTGGCTTTTTCCCACGCCCTCACGTCCATGCACAATCAGAGAACCCCCTGTGGAACAGAGGATGGTGCGCATGCGTTCAATTTTATGTCGCTGTGCAGTGAGAGACAGACTGACCGCAGCTACCCTCCCTCGGAGGTCTCAATAAGCTGCTCTGTGACACCCAGAGGAAGTCTGCGGAAATCCTCTTTCTGGTCCTTACGTTCAGTGTCAAAGCTACTGAGACCGTCGAAGCGCCCCAGCGTGACCCGGAGCAAGTCCTTGAATTCAGTCCTTTCGGATTGCAAGCCAAAGAAAGAAAGATCCGTCGAGGGGATTACTTTGAAGTTTGAACCACCCTCCAGGTCACCATCGACCATCGATGTAACAAGAGACCAAAGACAAGGTAAGCAAGACTTAAAAGCTTTACGGTTGATAGCTTTTAGTTGGTAGCTGGAAGTAGGTGAAAAATCAGTGCCTTGAATTGATCGTTTAGTAATGTAGCGTTAATGGTGGTGATTTATACAACGCGGTTTACATGTACATAGCCTCCGCGCAGACGTCCACGCAGTTCCGCGTGGAGCAAGGGAAATAGGAGACGTCTGCGCGCAGGCTACATATACACGTCCAAACACGCTTTACAACAACTAAACATCAATTGGTCGCTGTGACATAACAATTACACTTGTTTGTTTGGTTCCATTTAACTTATTCCAGTTCCGCCACTTTACTTTCTGACTCTCAGAATCCTTGAGACTTGAGAGTCAATGGAGTTAGACTAAATGAGAATGGCTACTCAAGGTAACTTCTGACCTCCTTCAACAGGTTCCCTAACAACAGGAGACAACGCATTCCTTAACGTGCCGGGGGGGAAGAAAAGTGCGACAACGAGAGAAAGCTTGAAGGAGCCTCCAAAGACACCCTTGCTAAACAAATCTCTCTACCCTCTCCACCTCCGACGAGGAGCGGTGTCACCAGCGTCTTTCAGCCTCAAGAGTACGTCAACCGCGTCCAGTCTAAATGCGCTACCACGGGGCTACAACGAACTTTGCAACGCTCTTAGTGGCAAAGGACCCATAATCCTCCTCTCAGACCAGGCCAGTGTGCAGAGTCTTTGTTCAATAAATTCCCGGATGGCGTGCTCGTGTTCGAGTTTGAAAAGCGTAGGGAGTGATGGGTCAGAAGGGGCGGCTACTAATGCACATGTGATTGGTGGAAACTTACCACACGCAGGGAGCGATGGAAGTTTTGTAAGCAGCCCGCCAGCAAAGATTGACGGAACGCAAGCAACTCTGAGTGTGCCCGTGGAGTGCCACGGGAAACGAAGAGACAGCAATGGAAATTACAGTCTCTTGACAACCGAAAATGTAAGCAGAGGTGATGCGAGTCAGAACAATAACGAAACAAAAGAAAATCTGCATGTATCGGTCGAGACTGTTGAGTTGGTGAACGAAATCAGGGACACAAATATAAGCCAAAGAGATACGGATGCTACACGTACAAACAAAGCGTCCAGCGTGACTGATATTTCCGACGATACACAAAGGGAATTGACACCAGTGAACCTCGATCAAAACAGTCGCTGCAAGCATTGTCGGGAAATAAGTGGGACGATATTCACCTTTAAAAATGCAACCGGTGTAGAAAATTCACCTTCAAAGAACAATGAAGAAATAAAACTCCCCGTTAAGCCAGTACCGGTTGTTGGTAGGGCTGTGTCCGCTTACTCAATCATGGAATACAACCTCCAGAGAAATGTGTTGCCAAGTAACGGTCAAAGACAGGAACAATGTAAGGACATGTCTAACGTGAACGATGAAGAAAATACCCCTAAACGGCGGCACAGCGCTTTCACGCCTTGTGATAGTACTACTTCAACAGTAAAACGACGCAAGGGACGTTTGAGTACAGGTTGTATGAAGGAGCACGTAGCTGAATGCGAACCGCTGATCAATGGAAATGTGGTGCAGGCGTCTCCCGATGAGGTGTTTGCCACTGACAAGGAAGTAGAGAACATTGTTAATGTCAGTGACCAAAATAATGTCCTTGGAGGGAAAAGAATGCGAAAAAGTGGTGTGAGTGTTAGTTATTCGCCGACAAAATTTACTCAAGTCAGTACTCCGTCATCGGAAGACACAACAGTCACGGAAAATAAGAATTATTCATTAGAGAACACAAACGAAGAACCCTGGATACGACCTATTCATCCATGTTCATCAAATGGGTATCTTCCTACTTATGCTACTCAACATGAACACTTCCCTGAGTTAGAAAGGACGTCCCGTGTTTAATAAGGATTTTCTTACATTGAAATCACTAAGTCAGGTTGTGACCTACTATCGTGTTCTTGTCATTTAACCCTTAAAGCACCAATAAGTCTGATTTACCTTTTCAAAATACACTGTCACCAACTACTTAATTCGTATGCCTGAAACCGAGCTCATCATCATTACTGACCAGATCTCTCCTTGTGGACAAATTTTGGGAAAACGTTTGGCAACTAGTTACGCTTAGGGTGTCATCAGAAGCTCTGAGGAATTTCTGAACTTCAAATACTCGTCTCGTATCCCATAATAGTCGACCCGGATTAGATTTTCTACGACGCCGCTTGAGTAAGACACCAATAAGATAGCTTCATAATAAACCTGCCATTAAAGTTTTTCATATTTGAAGTCAGGGCGCCCTGCAGAAACAACTAAGGCTTGTGACAAACTAGAAGTGTTGCCTAGATTGACAGTCTCTGTTGTGGTGTCTATTTTAAGCCTCAAAGCCTCGTTGATTCATCTGAAATGGCGTACCGTTTAACACTCTAATACCATTCCAATACCACCTCAGCCCCACGATCCACATTAGAACTCTTCTCAGTGCTGCACATATGTTTCCCTATTTCTCATTAAGGAGAAAATGGTTTTATATCAAGACGTGTTTGGTGTGATTATCAGGTCGGCTCCATTTCGTCAACTATCTGTTTCAAATTGTAACATTAAAAATAGACCTGTTGCCACTGAATCAAGGGGATTTCAAGATCGCTTTTCAAAGACAGCTATCCTCTTTCGCAAAACAATTCAATCGAACCTGCAAAGTGAAGCAATCGTATGCAGTTTTACATTTCTATCTGAAATTGACTCGCTTCCATATTGAATGGCAGTGTAAGGTAGTGCAAATGACAAAAGGTTTTAATAAGCAATTTCCGAAATGCATTTAGCCGCTTTTAACATGCAAATAAAATGCATTTTCATGCAAAGATTTTGTGGCAACCTCGCCATAATAAAAAGGCTCAAGTTGTCTCAGAAATGGCCTATTGTGGCTACGAGATACCACCTCGATCTCTTGGTATTCAAAATGGCGGCAAGAAAACACCCGGGGCATAGGTCACGTGTCTCCCCAAGATATTGAGCGGAAGGCTTGCTATTGGTTGATTTTGAGGTCACGTGATACACTGTCTACCTGCATGGATCCTCTCTTACCGCGATATGGTATACAAGGAAGAGTCTGGAGGCAAGGCGGGCAGTTACACTACAATGTCATACTAACGAACATCCCAACATCACAAAAGATTGCGAAGGCAGATTTATCCTAGTAAAGACAACGGCTACACTATTTATGCCGTAAAAGACAAACATATCAGGTATAACAAAGAAAGCTGATACCCAATGTGATAAATTTATTTAGCTAGTTATAAACATTATACATTTCATCACAATCAACCCACACAGAATTATGGTGAAGGACTAATTAAATGTACGTCTGATGTCTAAAGAGACAATAAAAGTACACATCCCTGGTTATATATGATATATAGTTACTCTCCTTTGGACGAAGATACTCAAACGAAATGCAAAAAATGATATGAAATAACGATATTCGTCGTTGTCAATCACTTTGCAAAGTTGTATAAGAAACAAAGTTGATGACGCTAAAGTATCACTTCTTTATGAGGGTGGCGCTAGGTCAAATACATGTTCACTTTGATGGTACCCAAAATAACGGTACAGTTTTGTTTAAAATTATTCTCCTAGTACACTGAAACTGTAAATAAGTACCTTGAGTCACGGATGGTCGGGATAGAAATGGATTGCAACTTGAAAATAATCGGACCACCGTTTTTCTCAAGTTTTCCCTTGTGTCTAGCAGAAAACATTACAAACTGACTATGATGCATTCTCTTTTCAACAATTCACTTGATTTCTTCTAAAAGAAAATCTTCTTCGTTTTGATTTAAACAGAATTTTGATCCCAAGACATCAAAACATCGATGACCTAGTCCCTTTAAGTTAGGACTTTCCACTTAAGATTCGCCTTAGCATTTGGTAGACAAATGCTAGTGACGTGTTGCAGACAGTTGCTCGTGACACTTGGTCTATGTCAGCCGCTATTAGTCCACATTTTATTTCCGTTAACATCACAAAATCAGGGACGGCGGAGCCGGGGGGGGCTGGGGGGGCTTTAGCCCCCCCACTTTTGAGGAGGATGACATTTTATTTTGTTTTAGTATATTTAGTATATTTTATCCAGGCTAATTATTTCAAGAAGTATCTCGCGGAGAATGCTGTAAATACGATTTCCGAGACTCTAGATTTCAAAATTTTCTGGGGGAGGATGCCCTCAGACCCCCCTACCAACTCGCGCCTCCGGCGCTAGTTTTCAGCCCCCCCCCCCCCCCACCCACTTCAAAATACGCTCCGCCGTCCCTGAAAATGTGAATCTACCGGATAAAAACCACTTTTCTTTGTTTTAAAGATCTTGGGATTCTTCGATCGCACCTGCTTACTAAACCGAGCCGAAATCGGTCACATATTTTTCAACGGCAGGCCAGCTAAAGCGACCTGTAAAATGCGTTGTAATTTCGCGTTTACTTTCGGCGGGTCGCCGCAACCCAAAGCTTTAATCCTCTCGTCTAAACGATTGTTTATGGCTTGGAGTGTGTTAGTAATTTGTTCCATTTCCCGGTTAAAGATTGCAGACTCTCGTGCACGCCGTTCTTGATCCCGTTGTATCTGTTGATAGACTGTTTCTTTCTTCCGCCCAACTCGGCGATTGAGCCGTTTGTTCTTGGCCAGCTTATCGTGCTCCTCGCGTAGCTTTTCGATTGCTTCCTCCCGGCTCTTGGCCGACAACTTTTTCCTCCTGGTTTTACTCGTCTGCGATATCCTGGGCAATTTATTTTCATCCGAGGTAAGCTTGTTCTTCGTGGACACCGATGAAACATCGGTAACACTTCGGATGAGCGAGAAATCTTCGGACATCACTCCATTAAAGGAATTCCTACGTATAGGTGCGTTGAGGAACGAAGTATCGTTTTCTGCTGCTGGGCTTGGCGGGACTGTGTATGAAGATCCAGCGGAATATACGTCAGGTACAGCCAGGAAATCACTAGAATGCGAAGTGGCTGGACTTGCACTATTTACAAGCTTCACATCCACCAAAGGGGAGCTTTTGTCTTCAGAAATTGCAACGGTGGGTTGCAATTTCTGAAGAGGTTCTTTATTCGTTGGCTCTCGATCACTCTCTGCGCTTTCCTTGTCAATTATAACCGGAGTTTTTTCTTCCTTTTGAGGTTCATCAGGCGTCCGAATGTACTTGCTGTAATTTTTTATGACATTTTCCGCCAAAGATAGCCGGCGGCTCAAGATTTTCGAATGTGCGTCCGTGGACGCTAACGTGTAGCGTCTTTCCATGTCTGAACTGCTACCCGGTACGGTTAGCAGCGCTGATAAACGACGCGAGGATGACGCAGAAGTGTTTTCATGGCTTGGTGACGACGTCTCCGCGTTTTCTTCATTCGAATTTTTTATTTCAGGCTTGCTAGAGTCAGCCGTTATGGAAGACCTGTGACTTGGGTTTGCAGGTTTCAGATAAACATACGTTTCTTCCTCGTCGTCCTCTTCTTCTTTGTCGCTATTGCTTTCTTCGTTATTGCTAGCCGCACCACTCTCCCTTTTTTTCAAGAACGCCGGCATTTCTTCTTCGTAATCATCAAAAGAACCATTTCTCGCCAATCTCTCGCGCAGACGCTCCCACGCTGTGCTAGGCTGGTCGCTCTGATGAAACTGCTGTCGAACCAAGGTACGGACATACGAACTGCTTCTGGAGAAATTTGCCAAGTGAGTCATGGAAATTCTTTCGCTTTTCCAGTCGCCTGAGGGCTTGCCACTATCGCCCATTTTTTTTTAATAATTCCAACAAGAGCTCGCACAACTGTTCTCAACACTGAAATGTTTTCCGTTGTCAAGACAAACTGCCCTGAAGCGGGGTTATCTCTAGCCGGATCAAACCTTTCTGAATCGCATCGCAATAGCTTTAAATTAAACGCTCCATGCTGTGTAGCTACAGCGTTTTTCTCATTACTGATCCAATTAATACTCTTCCTGTGTTGTTAGGCACATAATGTTGTGCATACCACTGATAAAATCATTATTTGCTACACAAAGCTTAATATAAACAGTTGTAAAGTATCCACAATATTGAAGAAATATGCGTACAAAATCCTGCCACAACTAATTGTCTTAAAAGTTTGCTATTCTTTGAAATGGAATAATGCCTTTTAATGAACTCTAGTCTACTTTGAGATTTTCACAGTATGATTTGCTAGAAGCTAGAGCTGGTGACAGTGTGTATCCCGGCTACCAAAGACAAAGTATTTCGTTAGTCAAAGTGTGCATGGGCAGACGAGCAGGGACGCGACTGGTTTAACACACAATGCCCCGCATTCACCAATTTTAAACGTACATCTCTCAACTTGAGTTATATTCTTGAAGTAACAGGTTCAAAATATGAATTCTTCGACTGTCATAAACCTCGTACTTCAGTTGTTAGAATCTTCCAGCTACCGTTTTTGAAAGAATGTATTTCGCGGCAGTAAATTTCGCGATTTTAGAGAACCTATCGACAACGAATTTTCGATATTTATTTTGAAACCACGAAAATTCGTTGTCGCGAATGATAGTAACTTCCACTTTTTCTTTTACTAAAATCAAACTTGCGTATTAATCAGTGAACATTTCTGCATTACTAGACCGCAACTTATTGCGGGATTTAAATTAATAAACATGAAACGCTGCGTGATTATCGAAGTTTAATAACAACAAACGTAAATTTTTCTGCAACTGTTAAATCTTTAATGAATCTTCAATGAACCAACAGGGAAAATGTACTTGTATTTTTACAATGCAATTTACGCTAAGTTGTTCTGTTACCGCATAATTTTCGATTTTATTTTACATGCATTTCATTAAGAATACTTTTTTAGCGACAACTTAATTTACCCATTTTTCCTAGACCGGATAAAGCGAGTGTTAGTCTGGACGGATCGTAAAGAGTTTCCTCCTGTTTAGGACCATTTGTGAAAAAGTTTAGCGATTTTTCAAGAAAAAAAAGTTAGGGAAAATATACAACGTATTGATGTGATCGTGGCGTCATTTCCAAGCACAAAAGTAACTTGTTTCTATTTTCTTACATGCAAATACTTGACACTTTTTAGCGTATATCAACTTGCCTAAAACCGTTACTTTTCTTCTTGAAAATGATGTTAGAATGATATTTTCGATGATTTTATTCTTAAACGGGAATTTCCGTTATGAGAATTTTCCGTGAAATCACTAAATTTGTCGCTTAAAGTAGGAATCATAAGATAGCATCTTGGAACACAGAAAGATCACCCAATGATTAAGCACCATAGACCTTTGCAATTTAACTCTATGAAAAACATTTTAAACTGAGCTACTTTCGCAACTTGTTGACATTCTTGCAGAAATAATGAAACAGCTCCCGTGTTGGTATAGTTCACAAACACATATTTTTTCGATTTCTGTTTCAAAGAAATGTTTCGTAAAATCTCTTTATCTCTTTATCTACAGGACTTTGATATCTTGATAGTCTCCCTGTAGTTACTCTGTAAAAAGCTTCAGGATATGAGCAAACGTGCACCCTGATTGGTTCATTATTAACAGGCTAACAGTTCACATTCATGAACATGATTATATGAAATTCATATATTTGAACTGCGGATAAAGATAGAATTATATGTAGATCATCGCAGTGAAGGTGTTTCAACCTAAGCGGTTGAAAAGAAGAAACCTGAAAAAATTCAGGCTTGAACGGGAATCGAACCCATGACCTCTGCGATGCCGGTGCAGGAGGGGTTCGCACTCAATTGGCAGACGAGTCGCTTAATTAAACTGCAAAGGGGCAGAAGCAGGAGCCGAGGAGAAAACGGGGCGGGAGGTGTACGGAAAAGAGGGGGAGGGAAGCGGTATTTCCAAGGTTGCGGGAAACGGGACAAATAGGAAAATGCGTATAGTCCGGCGGCATAGCTGGAAAATTGTGTCATTTTTGTTACTGATGTCATATTTTGCAGATCTATAGATATACGCAAGATGACTCACTTCTTGCTATAGAACCACTCTCAGTTCTCATCGTATGGCCTATAATCGGCTTTGAAGTTTTGCCTCGCTGAGATCCCCCCGCGAAGATAGGTGATCCTCTTTCAGTACCTCGGAAATGACACTATAATTTTCACGAAAAAATTAAAATGTTCGGAATAGTTAAAACATTTACTTCTAACAATGGTAAATTTTGTTGCATTAATGAGCAATTCATACAGAACAATACCAAAAATCAGTGCTTTAATTAAGCGAGCCAAATTGAATAGAAACTTTTTGCTTGCTTGTGTGGATACTGGTATTGTCTTCCTTTAAGCGTGTTTCGGCAATATTATTTTCGTAAGGAAAAATTGTCAACCGCATTTTTAGTGAGCATCTGGTATTACTGGGCCGTGATGTGGGCCAAATATCGAGGAATCAAGCCAAAATGTATCAGTGTCCAGCAGCGTTGACTGGAGCAAATGCTTATTTTGCCAAGAAAATACAAGCGAGAAGAGGGAATGCCCAGCAAACTCGAAACAGAGCAACCGTTGTGCTAGATACATCACACTTCAAAAGGATTTGGAGAGTTTTTATGAGGCTGGAGAACTTTACCTTAAGGCTCAGCGGAGCTGGATGAAGTGGAGGGTATTGCTGAGACACTTTTGAAGCATAATGCTTCATGGCATAAGTCATGCCGCGTTAAGTACAACGCAACCAAATTGAAGAGGCTGGAGAGGAAAAGAAAGCCAATTGAAGGAAAAGTATCGCTGCGACTCGATGATAGTGGAAAGCGCACAAGATCTGACTTCGCTGGTACGTCTGTAGGAGAGGAAGTCTGTTTCTTTTGCGGGGGAGCAGCCACTGAGGGGAACCCATTATCTCGGGCAAACACAGTGGAGCTAGATTCTCGTGTTCGAGCTGTTGCCATGGAGGCAAACGATTTTAATCTTTTAGGGAAACTTAATGCTGGGACATGGTAGCACCGAAAAGTCTCTACCATAAACAATGTTTAGTTGCACTTTATGCGCGTGCTAGAGTCCGTCGTGAACCACTGGGTAACGGAATCAACGCCGCAAAGAGGAGCCTTTTCTGAGATGGAACGTAAGTTAGAAGACTGCAAAATGTGTACCTTTAACTGTGAGGTGTTAAAACTGTCTGACGTCAAGAGGGAATATTTAACCAGATCTTATGGAACAACAAATTCATCTGCATTGGACAGAAATCAGTTTTTAACCGCAAACTTTTCTCCTTGGGGCTACATAAAGTAGGAGACCTTTTTAACGAGATATATATTAAGCCACATACCACCTTGCAAAATCTAAATGCCGTGGATTTCTTATTTTTGAATGGTCTTTATGATTGCCTTCCACCTGAATGGAAAAAGGTGATGACCAACGATCCTCCATCGGTGCTCATTAAAATTAACCATATATGGGACGATGTGTTTTTGTACTCAAGCAATGATGCCCTTTTATTAAGTGAATTGTCTTCTAAAAAAATTTACAATATTTTGGTGTCAAAGATTTCGATTAGTCCGTCGGCAAAAAAGAAATTCGAAGATTCATATGCTTCTACAGAGCAAGCCCTTGACTGGAAAAGAATTTATAGCAATGCTTTTAAATGCGCAATAGACACCAAAACGCGTGAATTTCAATACAAGATACTAAACAGAATACTTCCATTAAATGATTTCCTTTTTAAAATTGGCAAGTCCAATTCTCCTCTCTGTTCTTTCTGCCAATCCTCTGAGGAAAACATGTCCCACTTCTTTTTCCATTGTCCTTTGGTAGCAAACTTTTGGCAATCAGTTAAGCATCTATTGGGGGGTTATGAGCTAATTGAAAGAGAAGTGATCCTAGGGATCACCGACACAGTTGAAAATGTATTTCTAAAGAATCATCTAATTCTATTAGGAAAACAACATATTTTCAGATGTAAACATAACAACTCTCTTCCCAGCGCAATCAGTTTCACAAAAACTTTGAAAGCAGTGTTTGATTCTGAACGTTTAATTGCTAAAGAAAATAACAAGATCAACCTTCATTATGATAAATGGAAAGATTTGTTAGGTTACCTCCTCTCTTTTTAAAATAGCTGGCAAGCACACGGCACTTCTTGTTTCTTTTTTTGGAACAACTATCTAATCAATTAAAGGTAATTTACTGAACTGTATGTTGTTACACATATATAATGTCTGTATGCACTGCGCTGTCTTTGTGTTTTATAATTTTAAGAAAAATGTAAATTTGTAGTGTAATGTAAGAAGTTATGTAATATAATCGTAAGTTGTGTACTGTAGGTTATCCTAAGCTATATATTTCCAGTAGTGTATTGTAAATAGTCATGTAGTTAAGTTGTAAGTATAAGTAATGTATTGTAACGTGTAATGTAAGTAAGTTATTGTATGTATTGTAACCTGTTGTTGAAAAAAATAAACAAATTACAAAAAAAAACAAAAACAAAAACAAAAAAAAAAGAGGGAATATTTGTCAAGGTTACAGGAACTAGGTGCACCGACACAGGATCAATCTGTACACTCAACGTAATTTTATAGCAAACTACGTGCTATCATCCCAGGACTGAGTGCATATGCAAGGGGAGGGAGGTGTTGCTGGTGTTTGAAAACGGTATCGCGTTAGTGCTGTCAGAGAGTCTTGAAAGAGAGCAGGATTGTAAAATAATTTCTCTCTCACGGGCGACCGAATTGCGAAGGAATATATGTTCAACAATAGTGACCTCTTCAATGAGATATTTTCCCAAGCATGCCAACAACGCTCTGTATTGCCGTCCTTGCTAACATTAATATGATTCTCGGAGGCATCAATGAGCAATCTGACGAGCAAGGAAATCGTCAAGCTGCCCTCTCAAAAGCGCAGCTTCTAAAATTCAACAGTATAAAGCATGGGTGGAGATCTACTGATGGATCTGTTAGGCATAGTAGAATCAGGAAACACCCTTACCTTTATACTTTAAACAATAAGAAAGGAATTAGTAAAGAAACTTTGCGCGTTAGGTTTATCTGTGTCATACGCTGCTGCGCCTGTTATCAGATCTTGCCACTGCTGTCTGTGAAATTATGAAGAAAATAGAACGGTATGCCCCGCTTACCTACTTGGACAGGTTTTTACTACTGCCAGTGTGGACAACATTAGACCACAGCCCTTTGTCCACAACAGCAACGGTATCTTTCCATGGCACAAGTATTTCTGTCGTTCAACATTCAAGTACCACTGAAGAAGGCCATGACACGGGGCAAATTATCTTGCGGGAGTCGTAGCCTGAAAAGTGCATTAATTCTTTGCATGCCAGTTACACCAACGTCCCAGATTTTGTGTCGTAGAGCGACAAGCCTACTGTAAGCCCAGTCTCAGAGTCCATGATGGTCTGTAATCAGAGTACCATTGCTGATGCAAGAAGTCGAACGGTTAGAGGATATCAACAAGTTCTACACAGCTGGAAAGACCGAGACGGAGCCTAGAAGTGTGAATGCGTCCACAGTTGGAGAGAAGACAATTAAAGGTCAAAGCAAAGTCCGAAATAAAACAGCTGAAGCAATTTTGTGGTCTGCGCTTCACGCTGCGAGACAGACGCAGGTAACCCCTAATTTACAAGCTCTCTACTGCCTCTTTTTTTCGCCGGATTGTGCTTATTCCGTGACGATGATAAGTCGCGCCATAGCTGTTATTAGCAAAGCCGTAGAGTACCTAAACCCGGGACAAATTGTGGTTATTGCTTGTGACCAGCCACTCTTTGCTTTAGCGAAAACAATTCAGTGGGCTCAGAAGGACAGTGCAGGGAGGATAATCTAGTGGTCAAGCTTGGTGGACTCCACACCGAGAATGCGGCGCTAAAGGCTATCGGGACCTGGCTCGCTGGCAGTGGATGGGTTGAAGTTCTATCCCAAGCTGAGATCCCTAGAGCAGGAAGAGCGGAGTCGCTTATCAACTGTGCACACATTAGGTGCACGAGGTACGCGCACCAGGTACACGAGGTACGCGCACCAGGTAACTGCAGCATATTAAACGGGCGACCTACCAGGGAAGACACGTTTGTGGCCAATCAACCGCACCAATGCCCCAGCTACCACACCCAGAAGAATGGGGCTGAACGTCCAGTGAGGAAATATGGTGCACACTGCCTAAAGCTGCAATGTCCTGCCAATAGCTCGTCCGCTGTGGCTGCAAGACCAACTGTAGAAACAATAGATGCAAGTGCGTAGAGCTAATTTGCCTCGCACTTTATCGTGCGTGTGTGATGGAAAATGTGTACGAGAATAGTTCTCATAAAGCATTTTGATCAAGAAAGACTCAACAGGTATATGTTAGTAGAGCCGATCGCGGTCGTAAGTTAAATAAACTCAGCAATTATCTCAAGTAGAAACAGATGCCCTGGGAATTTTTTCTCAGTTTTACAAGTCGATAACTGAACTTGGTTTCCACAGGAACACGTGGCAAGTTGTAATATCGTACCTCTAACGAGATATACTTAGGTGTGAATGATGTGTGATTATCATTTGCCTAATCTAACCGTGCAAACTCTGCATAAAAGGCATAAATTAAGATACATGCATAAATTAGGATGTGATTACCATGGCGATGACATTTAATCCCATTCTACATCTTGCAATGGCCGCTACTGGCCATCCCTACACGCCGACGTATTCAAATCTCCTGTATTATTATTCAACAAATTGTCACTATGCCCATATATGGTAAGGAAGCCCTCAATATCTGTCATCCCTATATGACAGATATCCTGCGATACACGTAAATGACCATATTTGGAAGTGCACTGCAGATTTTCTTTCATTGCTTGTTTGGAGGCCATTTTGAAAAGCGAGGCAGTTTTAGCAGTGTTCTCCGGAAATTTCAACTCCCTGGAAGAAACTTTCCACGATTAAATGCTCTCAAAAAGTCAACAAGTATTTGCTTCAGCTCACAAAGATATCCAGAGGTTGACTTGGAATTTTCATAGTGAGAACTCAACCAAGAAAAAGCTATTGCGAACGAAGCAGCACACTTGCTCACGGAAAGTTGTAAAGATTAAAATTGAAAAGATTTTAATTCACAGGAAGAGGACTTATTCTCGATAAGGTAGCAATATTTTTTTTACTTTGTCTTGTCATTTCCAAACATGAGTTTGTAAATAAGTCTTTTTAAGTGAACGGTAGTAAACTTCGATTTCTTGAAGTTCTGTTTTGATTTTTATTAAGCTTATGTGTTGCTAGCTAATTTAGCGTTTTCATCATAGAGCCGTAGTTTTTCTCGTTCTGAAAATGGTAGTCGATGGGAATTGTTGAATAATAAAACAATTATCCTGCTCAATCTTGCGGAATATCCCCTGATTTAGCCAACTCGGCCTACGGCCTCGTCGGCTAAGTATCAGGTGATATTCCGCGCGATTTCGCAGGATAATTGTTAATTATACGCAGGAAATGGCTTTTCACATATAGCTCATTTAAATGTAGTTTCCATGGAAACGGCATAGCTGTCAAGGTGGTTCTCTAGCTAAAAATGTTTTCCTCGATAGTCTCTATGTGTGTGCCAAATTTCAGGTTGGTAACAAGAAGTGCACAATTCAGCCGAAATTTAGAGCTATGCCGCCGGACTATAGTATTTTGCAATGGAAGAAGAGCAATGAGGGGCGGGAATCGGCATCAAAGGACACGGAAACTCGTCCCCAACCCCTTTCCACACTAAATTGTAGACATTCAACAGAAACGTTTCTCTTGGTAAGCAAGTGAGTTTTCTTATAATCCGGGAGCTGTCTACATAATGAAACAATTAATCCACCAACACTTATCGTTCATAAGCTCAAACCCAAATCGTCACCACAAGCCAAGTTAGACTCGAATGTTTTGTCCCGTATGTACACAGTGTCACTGGGAATATGCAAAGCAGGCATAATGGCAGTCTGTTCTCCAGTACAAACCCATCGAACTGTAAACTGGGCTTGCCTTCCGCAGCCAGGCTGGCTTGGTTTGTTTGCACATGATGTAGTGATTCCCCATGCAGAGGGTATGGTGTTAATTTAGCCGAGGGCTATGGTACTATTTTCCCTAGGAGAAAACCACGCTTCTTCCATTGGAGTACAGAGTGCTTCTCCCCAATTTATGTAGTTCCGCGAGGGTATGGTGTTAATTTAGCCGAGGGATATGGTACTGTAAATGGTTTGAACCCAGGAGTCATATCATAATTCGGTAAATTGTGATCACTTGGTGAGACTGGCAGAAATCTGAACGTCCGACTGACTGAACACAAACGAGCGACTAGAAATGGTGATATCAACAATCACATTGCTGAGCACCATTTAAAAACAAACCACAGAATCGACTGGGACTCTGCTGAATGCGTTACCTACAGTACGGACTACTATCAACGAATCACTCTGGAAAGCTGGTTTACTAACTTAGAACAAACACCACTGAACCGTTGCCAACAGCTACCTGCACCTTACAAACGACTGATTGCCGACAATAACAAGACAGACAAACAATAGACAAACCGACTTATTTGACGAACAATAGACCAACGGACATTTGACTAACAAAAGACAGATCGAAACGCACCAATCACGTTTAACAGTCTTCACAGCCAATAACATCACAGCTTAACTGACAGACGACCAATAACATCACGAGATCGTCGACCAATCAGGACAACGACCAGAGACTTATAACATCTACTGACGATTCACAGTTCACTTGACTCTGATGATGACTTCCGCTCAGGTTGTCGAAACGTCAGTCAATGTCACCTCAAACAGTCCTTCTCAGGACTACACTCACCCGGACGATCACAATTTACCGAATTAGGATATGGTACTACGTATCCATGACACTAGGGCTGCGTTGTGGTACGCCCAGCTTTTTCACCCCATTCGAGGAAAAGAGGTAGCATTTTCAGATTCTGAGTAACACTGACAAAGTCCATCTGAAACAAAGCAAAAAAAAACATTGTTGAGGCCAATGAAATATGAGGTCAGAAATCTTCAAAGAAGCTGTAAAAAGTAGATGATAATCCACTACCATGCTCACTCATGTTCCTTAGAACAGGGTTCGTACCCTTTTTCAGAGACGATTTTCCAGGACTCAGATAGATTTTTCCAGGACTCTCAAAAATGCAAAATAAGTGAAGAGCTCAGTGGAAAAAGGACATAAATAGAAAATAAAAATCCAAAACTAATTGTTTTTAGAGAAAACTTTATTACAAGAGTTTATGGCTTTCCAGGACTTCCCAGGACCTGGGTTAACTTTCCAGGACTTTCCAGTCCTGGAAAATGCCAGAATAAAATTCCAGGACTTTCCAGGACCCTTACGGACCCTGTTAGAAAAGAGCGTCTGAGACCCGCTAACAGATTGCTTACCTTCTTTCTTCTAGATTTCCTTGATACAGGGCGCATTGTATGATTTTCTCGTATACGTTTTCTGCTTGTATTTTCGGTAAGGTCTAAAGAATAAAAGAGAAAAATAATTAAGACCTATAGTTCATCAACCTTTCTCACCAAACTTTACCCATCCAAAATGTCACGCTCTAACTTCAGCTGCACCTTAAAGTGGGCGTGTTTCATGAAAACTTTATCCTGCGTTCAAACTAGAACCGAAACATGGATGTTTGGAGCAAACATGATAAAATGAAACACGTTTTCCCTAAACGTGTTTGTTATTGTAGTGTTCACATAAGGCATCCATTTAAAACACGCTTCACGCCTGGTTCTACGGAACACTGGTTCTACGGTTAAACGGTTCTGCGGTTTAATGGAACGTGCATACAATCGTGATAATTACACTGCTGAAACCAAAAATGGAGCTGAAACTTGCCGTTAGATTCAGTCTCCAGTTTACTCCCATTTACCAAACAATTCAGACGCGCATGGCTTTGCAGCGGTTAGCAGGTAGAGAGCATTTGTGCTATCTTCGTAACAACATGTAACAACATAACAAGTTCAACAATTTATAGTCCTTGTTGAATTGGGTACATGTTATTTCACAGAAGCTCGCAGCGTTGTAAAGAACATATACCGTTGTAAAAGAACGGTTTTGTCGTCTCCTATAACTGCCGTGGTATCTCTTCATCAGACCATATTTGAACTATGAATTGTCAGGGGCACCCAACGAGAAACTTGAAGTATCATTTTCTGCTTTCTTGAATTGTTCAGAGCTTTTTAAAGGCGTATTTGTGTAAGCTAATACAGAATGATCTGTTCGGATTTTTTAGCTGAAAATTTAGGCAGCAAAAAATTTTAGGAAACAGAATCCTATCCGCCGAATTTCCGAGCTGCTGATGGTTCTCCGAAAATGCTAGCTTACCTTATTTTGCACTCTAAACGACATATTTGTCCCTCCGAGAACAATAGGAACTAATAAGTCCTCTTGTTTTGAACGTCCCTCGTAATGTTTCGCCAAAGAAGTCTCTTCCGAATATCTCAGGCGATTTTAGGCCTTCCGAACAGATATTCGCCGAAACCAACCGTTGCGTGTCCCTAAATGGACCTACTCACCGATACAGCAGCCATATCGATTTTGCCCCCTGGGCATCCCATAATACTCATTGAAATTGATTAATTTTTTTGTAGTGATAATACAGCATTATTACTATAATAAAATCAATCCAGTATTATGGGATGCCCAGGGGGACAAAATCAATATGGCTGTTGTATCGGTAAAAGGGTCTATTGTGTCTCACTGCAGTCCCAATTTAGGATCTTCTGGCAACTGTCTTTCTCTGCGCTTTCGGCAGCCATGTTTAGCATGTTTCATCTGGCCTAGATCGAAACTGCCGCGTGAGGTAGTTTCAATCATGCTCAGAACAAACACGTTTCGATCATGATTCGCGCAATGTGTCGCCTGATGTGAACACTTTTCACACAAAACATGTTTCATTTGTGATCGGACTAAACATGTTTCGGCCTGGTGTGAGTGCAGTGTAAGACAAATTTTCGCATTCAAAACTGTCAACCAAAAAACGAGTTTGGTTTTAGGTCTTATTGATAAGTGCGATTTCACTTACTTGACAGGTTGCCTAGTTTCAATGACATTTCTTCGCTGAAGACTCTTGAATCTATCTTCAAACAAGTTTCCCTCTTGCTGTAGAAAAACAAACACACAAAACTGTGACTAAAACTACGAAAGACTCCCAAGAGATCATCCATTAACACTAAGCAGTATCTTAGCTCCTGCCTCGTCCCCAGGCGCCACTCCTTATTATATGTGGTGCGCGTGGCGTTGTGGGATAGGTGCACTGCAGACAGTGGTTTTGCATCCTTCCCACGACGCCGCGCGCTCCCTGTTTGCCCGCGCTATACTGGCGCCTGGGGACGAGGCATATCTTAGCTCCTTAAGGACGGTGCCTCCTAACACAGATGCACTTTTGCAAAGGTTATGACTATGGGGAAAAAGTAGATCTTAGCAGGGGTTATTGAAATCCACAAAGAAAAATGTGATTATCCGCGCATTCTTCAGAGATAATTAAGCAACCATAATTCTACAAAAAGCGTCAAAATACGAAGAATGTATGGAAACTTCTTTCCAAATTTAAGCTCAATTATCTCTGAAAAATGCGTGGTTACCCCCAATTTTCTTTCTGGATTCTGATAGCCCTTGCTAAGATCTGCTTTTTCCACATAGTCATAAACCGCGCAAAAATGTTGTTGTTTTAGTGGGCAAATCCGACTATCCCGAGATGCGCAGAACATATGCGCAGTAACAAAAGGAGGCACCGTCCTTAATTGGATAAAAAGTTGAAATCGCCAACCTCACACGATGGAACCCCGCGATACATATGAAAGAAAGACAGCAACGAATATTCTGACTAAGCAAATCAGCCATATTTTTACATAGGATCATTGTAAAGATCTGTTACATGACCATCCCAGGGTACCTGGGAGTCACGGTACCCTAAATGACGATAACTCGGAATCACCGTTTTAGCGCTAGACGTTCTACAACCTGACAAACTATATATATTTTCCCAAAGCTGAATAAGTGAAAATTACAAAACCGTACTAAGACAGGAGCCCATAAACCGGAGCGTGCGTCTCCCATAATAAGCCAACGTTACGGCGTTTTTCACACATCAGTATATTTTTAGACAAGCTTTAGATTACTGTTTCCCCCCAAACAGTTTAAGTTTCTTTCAAGTTCTTCACTGGAATCTGCGCTTGAACTACCATCAGCGGATTTCTTACATCTCTCCGCGATTGGTGTTTCCGTCAGTTGACTTACGGCGTGACAACGCAAGGCTAATACTTAATGATGCAAAGCTTGTGACTGGTTAGCAAGGCTCCTGTAAGAGACTGAAGTCGTGGGGAATTCAATCTAGAAAAATGTAAGTCTGTGAACACGCCGTGACGTGAATATGTGTTAGTTGCATGCTCTGGGGTATGGGCCCCTGATTAAGGTAAAGAAAATAGACACACGTGAACGGAAATAACACACGTGCAGAGCCACTGTTTTCTATTTAAGCCTTTAGTTTTAACGGGCAATCTCGATGCCACCGTCGTCTGTTTCGTAAACTCACATAGCTCTTCATTTGTCATTTGTCGTCTGTTTCGTAAACTCACCAACAACAAACGTGGTTACACTCACTTTGAGAGTTCGAAGACTTCCTGTCAGTTCTCCACCAAGTTGCAGTTCGATATTCGGTGCTTCGTATCTAAAGCTGAGGTCAAGTCATTAATCCAAAAAATTTCATAATCATTATCTTGCATTGTATACCATTTTAGCTGAACAGGAATTAAGATTACGAAATAAATTAAAGAATTTGCTGTATGAGCACGTAACCTGCCGTACGTAACGACGTGTTCTTTTCGGTATTCAAATAAAAATATCGCAAAGCGATATATGGTGCTTGGCTGTATTCCATTCAAATTCATGAATTGAAAGTGAAAAAAAACGACCATTTATTTCTCTGAACATTCCAGTTTTCTTGAAACCACCCAAGTTCCGAACGTGCACACTAATCACGCAAAAAAAGGATGTGCAGAAAGGACGCGCGATGCAATTGAACACAGTCACCTTAAAGCGACGATTTCATCTCGTTCTCCAGCCCCAGGAGAGGTATAATATCCCCTTACCCAAGCACTAAGGGGGGACAATAAATTATAAAAGGATACTGGTATTTGCTCAGCCTCCTGGGTTGTGTGGCAGACGCCTTTTCGATTTCATCTTTCTTTCGCTTTCTTTCTTCTGCCTGCTGTTCAGTCACGTTAATTTCTTTTTTCAAAGTTTTTAATCTGTTACAGGAGAAAATACATTTATATTAGTAGTTCAGAACGCTATGAGTCAAATAAGCTTCCCACAAGTCCACCAGTAGCTCAGTGGTTAGAATTTCCGACTGGTGTTTCTTTGTCCCACGCTCGCGACATGTAGATTATTCCATCTTTTCTTGTGACAAATGAGTTGTTACGTAAGGACACTGAAGGGTAAAGAATAAAATAACCTTACCTAAAAACTTCATTCTGTCTTAACTTTTCTTTCTTTTCTGCTTCAAGCCTCTTTTGCTGCAAAAAAAAATTAAAACCAAAAAAATCAATTTGGGTCACTGAGAACAAATTATTCATTCATTTTATTTGACTTTTTTTTCTTGACCGAAAATTCGATCGACAATTCGGATCCGTGAGTACTTCTTTGGGGGCAGGCGGCAGCGTGGCCGAGTGGTTAGCGCGTTGGACTCGCAACCTGGAGGACCCGAGTTCGAGTCCCACTCCGGCCACTGCCTGGATTTGTTTCTCGGTAGTCCCGAGTTCAACTCCTCGGCCACGCTTGTAAATAGCCAACTGGTCTGCCTTCCGCCAGTTGGGGGTTTTAATCATGTTATGTTCAATTATTTTGATTATTTGTTTACCATTATTTCAGTGGAGTGCCTGTGAACTGTTGTAGCTGTATTAGCTAAGTGCACTTACACTTTAATTAACAGCATTATTATCATTTTACATCGCTGTCAAATCATTTTCCACTTACTTCTTCTTGTTGTTCTTTCTCTTTCCTTCTTTGCTGTTTTGTTTTTCTATCCACAGCTCTCACTGGCCCAGCAGGTATTCCTTCATGCTCATCATCACTCTCCGCATCGTCGTCATCCTTATCATCTTCCACAAACAGTCCCTGACCCATCTCCTCTGTCCACGTTGGCTGAACAACACAAATACACTTAAAGGGGCTATGTCACGCTATTTTAGTATCTTTTTAAGAAGCTAAAAGTATCTTCGCATCAACTGAATTCCAAAAATAATGATCTAGCTTTGTTATTAAAGACTATCTTACGCCACTGAAACTGTTTCCTGTCGTCTGTTGCTACCGATGGCAAGGATGGAAATGGATTGAAACTTGAAAAAATTGGGCCAATTTTTTCAAGTTTTGATGCTATGTTCTCAAAAACCACCAAAAAATTATTATGGTGAGTTGTCGCTGATAAAACTCATTTGATATCTTCTTCATAGTATTAAAGGAGCACTTTGTGTATAAGTAAAGGCACGAGGTAATGATTTTAGCACAGAATTGACCTAAAATAGCAAAATCCTTGTGACGTAGCCCCTTTAACCTTTTAAACCCTGATATCAGCTTGCATATTCTCCACACTGTTCTCCTTACATTAACTATGGTACTGATGAGGACAATTGCAGCATAGTACGATACACTACGGTACACTACAGTACAACCCTAAATTTTGGAGTGTTCCCATTGGTCGAAATCTGTCATGTGACGCAATAGTGTCTCTCCTCAGCAGGCGCCTTTCAGGGTTTAGTGCCCGGTTTTGGCAATGTTTGCTCAAAATTTAGCATTGTACGATAAACATAATAGAATCCTTCTGTCTGACACCCTATGTGTGATAGCTTCCCTCCGAAATTTGATGTTCAAACTTCATGTAAGCCCTCGAACTACGTTCTCAGGCTAATATTTGTTGTAAACATCAAATTTCCTCGGGCAACCTGTCACACGATAGTGCCTTTGACAGAAGAACTCTAATGCTTAAATAGAGTATGGTACAGTAGAGAATAGTACAGTACAGTACTGTACTAAATATTTTGAGCCACAACTTTATCTAAAGTACTGGGATTTGTGTTTACTTTA
The DNA here is from genome assembly GCA_964017195.1 of Siderastrea radians. Lineage (NCBI taxonomy): Eukaryota > Metazoa > Cnidaria > Anthozoa > Scleractinia > Rhizangiidae > Siderastrea > Siderastrea radians. The sequence goes on along the minus strand of OZ024892.1, from coordinate 9,830,002 downwards.
ATTTTTTTTTTTTTTTTTTTTTTTTTTTTTTAGATTTTAAGGTTTTATTAAATTCTCTCGCGCACTCATTTTTTAAATCACATGTACACCATAAGACGTGCGTGTGCTCACTAACGTTTGATTCTGGGCTAATGGCTGTAATATTTGCCATGACTTATGAAGGGGTTATTCCCGAAACGTCTCGTCCAAAACTCAACGTTGCACTTTTTAACAAACATCCAGTACAGTACGTCAAATAGGAGGAAAGGCAAAATATCTAACTGTGCGTTTGTTTGATCTCTGTTTGACGTACTCTTGAACTGTCGACATTTTTGATAATAATGATTATTTCTCACTGACTGCTACCGCACATTGAAACCGATAAACTAGACGCCGATAGTCGAAGGCGACATGACGCCATTTATGGTAAGCTTGAACACTTAGAAGAAAGAACGAACACTTTGTTTGAAGACGTCGGTGGAATGAAAACAAGCCTTGGCTTTGTAAACAGTGAAGTCGAAGATTTAAAACAGGGATTGGAAGACAAAGCAGACAAGAGTAGCGTGGCAAAATTGTTGGCGAAGATTGACGACCTGGAGAAACGGTCAAAACGAAATAATGTCGTCTTCTGGAATATCCCTGAAGGTGCTGAAGATGGCTCCACGTGCGAAGAAATAATACGAGATATTTTAGTCAACCACATGAATCTTGAAAGAGAAATTGAAATCATGAGAGCGCATCGCACAACAATAAAGAACAGTCAAAACAGACGAAATGGTGAGCAGTCATCAAGACCGATACACGTAGCTTTGTTACGGTATCCTGACAAGCAGTTTATATTAAGAAACGCCGCCGCAAAGCTCAAGGACAATCCCTATCTTGACGCGAAAATCTTCATTTCCGATGATGTCTCGAAGGCAGTGAGAGACGAGAGGAAGATTTTGAAAGACCGCCACCTTGAGGAAATTCGTAACCGAGAAGATGTAGAATACGCCTTCATCCCTTGGAGTGTTCCTCCGCGTATCCTTTATAAAGGTAACGATTCAGCAAAACTGAAGTCTTTCTTCAGACCTGCCTCTGACGGCTAAGAACAGTGAATAGACATTTCTTTTCTAATTTGCCGTAGATATTGTGAGTCTGATCCGAAACTTTGAGCAAATAAGAAATATGAACAACTATTTCAATTATTTTCCCTTTAATTCGAGCAATTATATACAATGAGCTTTAGTGTGTTTTAATGTCAGGTATAGCACTATTTTTCCTGTCAGCTTTTTGAGGAGCGGGGCACGACTGAGGGAGTAATAATTAGAATCTCCTTCAGTGCTAACGTTATAACATTAATTCTGGACTTAGTCTTCTTTGTAAAATATGTTAAATTGTGTGTGTGTCTGTGTTTGTGTGGTGAAGTGTTAAACAGTAGGCCAATCTTTTACAATATTCTTTCACTTAAATTGAATTGCTTGTACGTCTTTTCTCTGATTATGGACAGAAAAAATGAAAACTTCAAGGATGGTATCGGATGATTTTAAATTACTATCTTTAAATGTAAGAGGCCAAAGTAATTTTAAAAAAAGGCGAGCAGTGTTTACATGGTGCAGGAAGCAAAAAGCAAGCATTATATTTCTTCAAGAAACGCATTCGACAATAGATAAAGAAAAACAATGGAAAGCTGAATGGGGCGCTCCAATAGAATTTGCCCATGGGAGTAGCAATGCGAGAGGTGCTGCTATTCTGTTGCGTAACGGCTTTGATTGCAAAATAAAGCGAACGATTGTTGATCCCATGGGAAGATACATCGGCATAAACGCCGAAATTAAGGATGAAAATTATCTTCTGTTCAATGTTTACGCACCTAACAATGATAGTCAATCTGCAAAGTTTTATGAACATATTGTTAATGTCCTTAAAAAGGAAGATCAAATATACGAAGACAGAATAATTATTGGGGGCGATTTTAATTGTCCTTTAAACCCAAGCTTGGATAAAATGGGAGGGCTTTTGACGACAAGAAAAAAGATCGTTGACCAAATAGAGAATATTCAAAATACATTTAATGTACATGACGTCTGGCGGATTAAACATCCAAATCAAAAAAGCTTTACATGGTCACAAAAGTCCCCTTTCATTTTCTGTCGATTGGACTATTGGCTTATATCGGATTCTTTGCATGATATGGTAGCGAACGTAGATATTGTATCAGCCATAAAAACGGATCATTCTGCTATAACATTACAATTGCACAAAATAGAAGAAGGTGTAAAAGGACCCGGTTTCTGGAAAATGAACACTTCCATGTTAAATGATGCTGCATATGTTGAAGAAGTGAAGGAAAAAATATTAATATGGAGAGAAGAGGCAAAAGAAATTTCAGACAAGAGGGTAATTTGGGACTGGATTAAATATAATGTCCGTTTATTTTCTATTGATTATTCTAAAAGACGTGCGAAAGCTAATAGGGAGAAGGAGGAAATGATGCAAAAGAAATATCAAGATGCACAAGCTCAATTTGAACAAAATCCATGTGTAGAAACCAGAAAGGTACTGGAGGAATGTAAGATGGGGTTAGAAAGGTTCTATGATAAGAAAACTGAAGGTATAATTGTGCGCTCGAGGGCAAGATGGCACGAGCATGGGGAAAAAAGTAACAAATATTTTTTAAATTTAGAAAAACGAAACCACACGAGAAAACATATTAGGAAGCTGTCTCTTAGCGGGGTGATTACAACAGACCATAAGCAGATATTGAACTCGGCTTCAGATTACTATAAAAATCTGTACAGTAGTAAGAGCAATTTAGGTCAACATGAATCGTTTGATTCTTTTTTTAAAAAACTGAATATCCCAAAGCTGAACGAAGAACAAAGAACAAGCTGTGAAGGACTTATATCTAGGGAAGAGTGTAAGAAGGCAATTGAAATGTTCGAGAACGGTAAAACACCAGGAAATGATGGAATACCTATTGAATTTTATAAGAAATTATGGGATACGTTAGCAGATCAACTGGTCGACGTTTTTAACTACTCGTTCCAGCTAGAGGAAATGACAACGTCACAAAGACAAGCAATTATTACCCTTATTGACAAGAAAGGAAAGGACAGATCCTACTTAGAAAACTGGAGACCAATCTCTTTGGTTAATGTAGATGCAAAAATTGCCTCCAAGGTCATTGCTAATAGAATAAAATGCTGTCTCCCAGACATTATTCACCATAACCAATCTGGCTTTATAAAAGATAGATTTATTGGAGAGACAGCTCGCTCAATACTTGACATCATAGACTACACAGAACGCTCTGAAGTGCCAGGAATGATGATATTCATTGACTTCGAAAAAGCATTTGACTCGATCGAGTGGTGTTTCCTTTATGAGTGCTTAGAAGCTTTTAATTTTGGCCCGGAATTTATAAAATGGGTGAAAACGTTTTATAAAAATGTCTCTAGTTGCGTAATTAATAACGGTGTAAGCTCTCCTTTGTTCAAGTTGGAAAGAGGAGTAAGACAGGGAGATCCATTGTCACCTTACCTTTTTGTTGTTGCCATTGAAATTCTGGCTATTTCTATCAGATCGAATACCAAAATAAAGGGTATTACAATTGGTGATAATGAAACAAAGCTGCTTGCCTATGCAGATGATATGACTGCATTGCTATCAGATATTACCTCTGCGAAGGAACTATTAGACAGTCTTAACACTTTTGAAAAGTTTTCAGGTTTGAAAATGAATGTCTCTAAAACCAAAGCCATGTGGATCGGAACAATGAAGAATTCTGTAGAAAAACCTTTGGGTTTGGAATGGTGCACGACTGTTAAAAATTTAGGAGTACAATTTTTCTGTGATCAGAAAGTGGTATCTTCGCAAAATTTTCAGGAAAAGTTAGACAAAATTCAGAAAGTTATCAATATCTGGAACATGAGAGGCTTATCTTTATTTGGGCGAGTGACAATTATTAAAACTTTTTTGATACCTAAACTTTTGTACCTATCATCGATAATCCAAACCCCAATGGAAATCATAAAAAGGATGGAAAGAATGTTTTTTAAATTTCTATGGAAAGGACCAGACAAGGTCACGTGACATTCTGTTATAAATTCAGTTAAAAATGGGGGGTTGAACCTCATGGATATTGAAACCCAAATTAAAGCATTGAGACTCTCCTGGATTCCGCGCATTTTAGATAGTACTAGAAAAGGACCCTGGAAGTCGTATTTTAATCACTATTTGAAACCTTATGGAGGAACCTTTCTATTAAAATGCAATTATGAATTCAAGGATCTGACCACTTCACTAAACGGTTTTTATTCAGACTTGCTTCTTTGGTGGGAGGAGTTTAGAAATACATTTTCCGATAATAATTATGCACAAAGAATTGTTTGGAACAATAAAGACATTAAAATAGACAACAGATCAGTCTTTTATAAATCGTATTATGACAAAGGGATTGTTTTCGTACGTGACTTGATGTTTGAATCCGATAATAAGCAGTCTCATGTTTTTTATAAACAAAAGGGTCTTAAAACGGATTTCCTGACATGGACAGGTTTAAGACTATCAGTTCCGAAAGAACTCAGGTCGTGCGAACCGCTACCTGAAATTGACTTGGTAAATTTCAAACATAATAATATACAATTCGACGTCTACAGGGCTAAGTGTAAGCATTTCTATAAGCTGTTAATAACAGCTAAGGCTAAATTGCCTAATATGTCAAAGAAACTAATTTCGGATTTTGACATTTCAAACTCTTTGGAGGAAATATACTCACTTCCACAAACTGTCGCAAGCGAAACGTATATTTGGTCCTTCCAGTACAGAGTGCTTAATTATATATTGTACACAAATGCAAAACTTTTCAAAATAGGTTTATCGTTGAATGATAAATGCACTTTCTGTGACTCTTCAAAAGAAGAGCTGCATCACCTCTTTTTTGAATGCTCCCATGTGCAAATCTTTTGGAAAACATTCTCCTCTTGGTGGTTTGAACTTGTTAAGGAAAACATTACTTTGACTTTAAAAGATATTATACTTGGGCTTACAAATAGGACCGATATTATAAACTATCTTATAATTCTCGGAAAACTGTGTATTTGGGAATGTAGAAAAGCTGGCATATATCCTGACTTTAATATTTTTCTTAAAAAAGTTAAAAATAAGTTTGAAACCGAGAAGTATATAGCAAACAAAAATGGGACGTTTGCAAGTTTCAGGAAAAGATGGGAAGCAATTCTTGCTAAATTTCTATAGATATTGGTATTGTTTAGCCTTGTTCTCTTTATATAGAAAAATAAATGCATATTTGTGCCTATTGTGTTTGTGTGTGTTTTCGTGTGACGGTTTTCGCTTTTGGTAATTTTTTAGTTGTTTGCAAAAAAAAAAAAAAAAAATTGTTGTTTGCAATCAGAATCTGTAATTTACTTTTAACAATTATTAATTATGATATACCTGTAACACATATAAGACTGTAAACTGTATTAGAACTGGTATTGATGTAATATTGAAAATGTAATAGTAGGATAGGGATTACACAATATTTGTAAAAGCATTGAAAATAAAACCGTCAAAAAAAAAAAATTAAATAAAAAAAAAATTTTAAAAAAATAAAAAAAAAAACTGTAAATATCCGGCACTGATACTGAACTAAAAAGGAACGGAGAAATTAAACCCATCTGGAGTAGTGTTTACTTTATTTGCTTCCTGCTGCAGATACTGGGTTAAGCAGAGTAAGCTCTGGCTGTGGTCTGCCTGTGGCATAGGTGCCACAGGACCTTACTCACAAACAAGGCACTGTATAAAACCAATAATCTTTTCATTTCTTACCAAATTGGCAGCCTCTTCTTGAGTCAAGAACTTGACTTGTCTTTTTAATTTCTCTATTTCTTTCACTTTTTTAAACTCCACATCATGAGCAGTTTGAAGCAAAGACTGAAAGCAAGATTTTATTATCCAAGTCAGCAACAAAGAGAACTAAATCAAAGTCCTCCAACCATTCTCTTAACATAAGAGTAAGCACATTTGCATTGAATTGAAGTTGGTATGGAAGTTGTTTGTTGTCAGTGGTCAAATGAAAATAAGACTTAGCAATTATGGTTGTCGCAAAGATAAATCAACTGCCATTGTTTGATCTTTGAACACCACTGACACTAAGTTGGGGTATATGACACTAAAGGGGTGAGCACCCAGTGGCATTAACATGGAGTGTCACAGCCCAGCCAGCATTTCTTTCCTGAGGATCTTCATAGGTTAGGCTATGTGAAGTACAAGGCATGGGGTCACTGTGGTAAAAGTATACAGTGGCACAGGCATACCAACAAGTCCTACTTGATGAGCTTCATAGAATGGGTTATGTGACACACAAGGTGTGAGATCACTGTGGTAAAAGTATACAGTGGCACAGGTCTACCAACAAGTCCTACCTGATAATCTTCATAGGATGGGTTATGTGACACACAAGGGGCAGGGTCACTGTTGTTAAAGTATAGAGTGGCACAGACCATCCAACTTGTCTTACCTGATGATCTTCATAGGTTGGGTTATATGATGCTCCTGGAGCACACACTTCAACAGCTTCTAACTCTGATGTCTTCCTGTTGACAGTCTTTGGTTTCTATACAGACAATCACAAATAACACATTGTTTGTTGCCTTGAAAAATTACCCACAAATCTGATACATTTTTAAAGTAACACCTGAGTTAATAAATACCATGATTTATCACATGCTCAAATAGGTAGATATGACACTCATACTGTTTCAAGGATAACAAGTCGTGTATGGCTTTGAAATTTTTCCGATGTTTTTGTTGGGATGATTTAGCAACACAATTTGATATTAGTGAAGTGAGAATATGTCAGTGAGGTAAGAATGTATTCGACCTTTCTCAAAACTAAACTCAACATTCAAAAATACTTTTCCCAAAATGACCTTCTAATCTTGGGATGGCACCACTAATCTACCGTGCTGCTCATTCCCTAGTGTTAACAGCATGTTGTTATTCCTGATTTAAAATGATTGGAACAAGTCTAAAAGAACACTGTATAATGTGTACGTAATACATGTAAATATCTTAGTGAGTGTCATTGTGACTTAAATGGTGGTTCACCATACCTAACCATTTATTGTAGCACCACAAACTAAGTAAAAAGGTTTTTGCAGACTTAATTTACTACTCACCTTGACATTTCTTCTCCTTGTAGTTGTTAAAAAATGTTTATCCCCAGTGTTAGAGTCTAAAAAGAATCCATACAATTAAGTCATAATAAAAACCTTTTTTTTTACCACGAACCTAAATACATAAAAATACATGTATTCTTCCTAGCAAAGCTGAAAATCCAGTATAAACAGCCAATCACCAGACAGTAGTGACCAAAATTTTCTTATGTTTTGACATGACAAAAGCTCAACTCTGGTCAGAGAAAATGTCAGGGCAACTTTTTCAAATACACTTAAAAACTATCATTTCCCTGTTGTTAAGACACAACAAAATGCAAGAAATTTGTGTTACACCAATAACTGCAGGACATTATGGTAAGCATAAGAAAAAAAAAGTTGGCTCCTTTCCTTTTAAAGCAAAAAGTATCTACAGAAAAATTCCAACAGGAACAATATTTTTTGCTGCATGAAGGAAAGCATCAGCATTTGCTGCTATTCAAAAAGTGAAATAGTGCTTAGAAGGATATGACATGGTGACATGGCAACCCCACTTGGAAGGCCTCAGTGTTTGGCACTTACTTTTTACTGCTTCCCTTTGGGCGAATTCAGTTCAAATTTATAATACCTTTGACACTGAATTGATCAAGTACAGTAATAATAACATGCTTACACATCAATCAACTCCAGCAATGTCCATGTGTTCCCCACCCCCTCCCACCCTAAACCCCTTATCCCTTTATCCCTAAAGGAGAACATTGGGCATTAGCATTTTTGAAGGAGAAAAAACTTACAACATGTCCCACAGTAAGGACTAATAAGCTGTTCAAAATTCCCAGCAGCACAGTAAAAACAGTCAATAAATTCTTCACACCTGTGGACATGCCAGGAGGGGGGGGAGGGGGGGTGCACCCCAAAAATTTGGATGGGGTGTGTGGTGCACTACTTGAAGAACTCATCAATGAAATGAAACCAGAATTCTGTTGGTCCAGAATCAGGAGGCTGGCAAATGTGGTAGATTAACCCCAGACCTGGCTACACGACTATCATGGGAAGAGGATGGGTATTGCTGGAACTAACTGATGCCATAATTCTCAAGAAGAAAGAAAATAATGCCGAAAGGCACATTAACACACTGCATTAGCATGCTTTACCTTTAGTTTCCCATAAATCAAACAGTTTTGTTGTTTCATTTTTATTATCTTTGACTTCAAGGGGCCTGCTCCTTTCCTCTTCCTCGTCAGAACTGGATAAATCACTAGGGGATTCAGCTTGTTTGTTCTTCTTTGCAGCAATCTTTCTTTTCTTGCTTCCAACTGGTTTGATTGTGCTTTCAGGCAGAAGAAGCTGATCCACCTTGAGAAGTTTTCTTTTTCTTGATCGTAACTTAGACTTGCCTGGAAATTCAAGAGCAAATTCATTGGAAATAGCTGCCATTTTGAAAAGCCCACATTTAGCTGCGGGGTGGAGATACTCCCTACTATGAGCCATATAGGGAGGCTCTGCCCAAAAGGGATACCTCTTTGAAGCTTGCAGTATACTAAGGGGTAGAACTGATGGGTGACAAATGACGAGTTCATGATACGACACCAAAGAACTTATGTGGTCAACCAGGACACCAAACATTGCTTGGAGGACTAATGTAATGATTATTAAGCTTAAGTACTAGCAGGATTGGAGTTAAAGAAGCATCGAAACGTTCAAGAAGTAAGTCAAAGTCTTCTTGTAAATAATGGAGGCGTCCATTTAAACCAAACTGCCGACTTCAAATCGATTTTACAAGACCTGGGAAAATGCTACAGTACAGTAAATGTTGTTTTCGAATGTTGATTTGCGTTTTAAAAATTGTTTAACTGATTGTTTGCCCCAGATTTGTATGATTTTTGTAATTTTGTTGGCAAAGGTATCGATTAAGCCATCGCCATAAACACAGCTGAAGTGTGTGCAAAAATTACATGCCTGTATGCAAACACCCAAGAAAATCAAACATTTTTTGCTTCCTAAAGCAAATGTATTGTTTATCTGAATAAAATTTTTGGCTGGAAAAGCTTTTTGTCAATTATTCTGTCTTTTTAAATCGATAGTTGGGCTCAAGAAGAAACGTTTTGTAAACACGAACTAATTTGCATAACCAGGTTGAAATTTGATATGCTAACGGCTTTCAACAGCATGCAGCAAATTTCAGCAATTTTCACTTTCAAGGTTTTTTCTTGCTAATACTTGATATGTAACCTTTTTTTTACAGCAGAACATATTAATTCAACTATTCCAGTGCAAAACGAAGTTAATTTGGGAAGCCTACAATGTTTAGTTATCTACTGTACATTTAGGTAACTTTTTTCTTCCCTTGACAAATTTTAATTTATGCAAAACATACAAAAAGACACGCAGGAGTCAATGGGTTAAATTTCTAACATCCCCTTACTTTTAATAATATGTGTGCAACAAAAGCTGGCAAACAAAGCCTTGGCTTTGTGAGAGGGAATCTTCATAGTATGAGCCATGCAGGGTTAAAACTCGGCGGTCACAAGGTTGTCAGAGGTGATTAAAAAGTGTCCAGGGCCACTAAAGGTTGAAGTTTGATTGCCCGAAGGGCGACTACAATTTGAGAAGTACGAAAAGAATAACAATAACAATTAAAAAATGTTCTTTCCTTGGAATACCTTTTTTTTCTTTCCTTTCTTCCCTCGACTCTTAGTTCATTAACTGTAGTAAAAGTTTAGTTCTAAAGTGCAAAATTCAAAGCTGTTCGTGAGCGAGTTTTTAGATCGCTCCAATATGTAGATGCCATTTTGATTTTATTGACACATGACTCCAGACTTACCCAGAGTTCTATGCAGTATGTTTTCAAACATGAATATCGGCAAAATCACTCAACATTGCTCGATGTGTTGGACTTACTTTTCACCTGGGTTTGGTTTAAAGATGTTTTGTGTTAGTAGAGGAAATTTGAGGGCCACTTTATCTCGACCTGGGCCACTAAGAATTCAGGGATACTGGCCCGAGTGGTGACCAAGCACTGAAGTTAATTTTTAGCCCTGGCCATGTTTTGACAGATTAAAATTAATAATAGACCAATTGCAAATTGACTATCAGCTTTCAATGTGGCTAAATGTAATTTAGGCAAAGTTAACCTCGAAGCAATGCTCTCTAGCAACCTTTGGATGCAGGAAGCTCGCTTGCAACCTTGGCGGTTCGCTGGGGCACTCTGTGACACCTATACACAGTAGGCCGCTACCGCTGGCCGCTTATAGCTCGGGGTGGCCCTAGGGCCCTCGCAGGGGCTCTTCGTGACCTTTCACGCAGCGTGTTGTTCGCTATCATTCGCAAGCTCATTTCGCTAGCACAGTTGCTCGCAAGCTTCGCAATTTTTGCCCGGCCCACCCTCCCTCGGGTAGGTCATAGAGCCTCCTGGTAGGTTGGTAAGTATTCCACTGAGTCCTTCAGTGTGACGGTGCCTAGGTGGGTGGTGGCCGCTTCAGGGTTACCATGGATACCTCCTTCCCTGCTGTGCATCGCCGGGCTCCACCAACCTTGAGGCACCAACGCCCAAGCTCATCTATTGTTGATGAGTTTAATTTCTAAAATACTTTATCCACGAGTTAGCCATAGGTACCCTTTGATTGCTCTAGGTATACGAAAGGGGTACCATTTTGGGCTGCCATATTTGGGGTACCATATCAAAGGACAAGGGTTGGAGCCTCAGGCCGGGGCCTCCCCGTATAAAACTTTATTGAGCACCCCCACCCCTCCCCCTAAACTGGATATTTAGCATCATGAGCCAATTTGACCATTTCTCAGGCGTGAACACTATCAAATGCTAGTTGATAAATTTAAAACACACATCAAGCTTGTTGACTAATAAATGAATTAAACAATAAGTGGATGCATATAGTCAGCTGACAACTAGTCATACCAGCTGTTGTGATTTCCTCAGTCTCCTTGTCAACAAAAAATAGTCCTTCATCAGGCTTTTCTGAAACAGGACCACTATCAAAAACAGAAAATATAATTTAAGCATTGTCTCAGCCTTGATTATTTAATACATACATGTGCACATAATTTTTTTATACTATATTATCACATCCCATTCAATAGCAGCTGGTACATTGTATTTGTTGTTCACATATTTACAGTGGAACCCAATGTAATGAAGTGCCTAGGGACTTCGAAAATGTGTTTTTTATAACGGGGTTCATTATAAACGAAACATTGTTATAACTAATTTGCGAGAATACATCCTTTTTTATATAAGAATGTCTAATTTTGCGGCTGAGGCTGAACCGAAACTGAATGTTCTTATTTTTTCACATTTTGAGCCTGAAATGTTCTTAGCATGTTCTTAAGTTATGTGGTGTATCATGTCAAATTTCTCAGTTGACATACATGCTGTTGTTGTTTTTTCTTGTCAGCAAAATTCACTTTGTTACTCTTCCACACTTGAGAACGACAAGAAAATATAGTCTGAGCTCTACAATAAACAAAAAGAAAATGTGACTCGATAGTTACTGTGTGTTTTTAGCTCGATGGTAAAATGGATGCAGAATTGAATAAAATTACTGCTTTGTCTCTTAGTCTCAGCTTGGGTACGTTCTTAGTATGTTCTTAAAATCTGGGTCAATTTCAGCCGTTCTTATAAAAAAGGTTCTTATAAAAAAAAAACAGAGTGTACGACTAAAGTGTTTGTTGTATTGGGATTTGGCTGATAATTATTCTCACTGCCTTTAATTTGTTACATTGCCCTACTTGGCATTCACTTTAATCTTGCAATTACCATCCAAAGCTGAACCATTAAATTCGTGATTAGTGTGTGCATACACCTCTGTCGATCTGTTTCGCATTCAACTTCAGTTGCGTGATGATATAATGTTGGATTTTTTTAAAAAGCCCAATTAAAATTGGGCTTTTCACTTGCATATTTCATCACAATGGAGATTCTGTTATATCGCAGCCCAGGGAGGGGGGGTACTCTGGATTTCAAGTGACGGAGATGATCGAAGGATTTTTCTGGGTCTGAAATTTTCGATTCTGGGATTTTTTTGGGTAGGACAATTCGGCAAGTATTTTTTTGGGTGGCTTGATTTAGGTAGGGATTTTTTTGGGTATTCAAAACAATCTGAAGATTTGTGGTAGTGCCCACATATCCAGGCCGCGTAGTTCTGCGAATAAAGTACAACCAAACTTCTTCTTGCCCAGGTGGTCTTCAGAAGATGTTCTTGGGTGTCCCTAGTGTTGTTAGAATGAAATCAGCCGGTATGATGACAATAAACAAACACAAACATTCAATTTGTAGTGTTTTTTTTCTTGTCATATCAGTTAATTCTTTCTGGAAAGTTTTAAGGCTCGGATATTCGGCATGGGATTTTTGGGGGGGGGTTAATTTTTGGTCCAGGGATTTTTTTGGGTTTTCTTGGAAGCCCTAGGGATTTTTTTGGGTTTTGATTTTTGCCCACCGTCGATCATCCCTGTCACTTGAAACTCGGAGTACCCCCCCCCCCCGCCCCAGGTATTGCAGTTCATCATACTGGGGCTCTTCTGGATTATTCTGTATCGAAAATTTATTGGAGCAACTACAGGATACAGGGCCATTTTTGAAGGCATTTAGGTTTGGTGGCTCGTTTGGCTTGGCAGTGGATGAAAAGAACGAGAAATGAATTATTTGAGCATTAAGTGTTGGGTGTATATATGCAGGACATAACACATCGATCAAAATCGACCATTGGAAACCTAATCGATAAATCAATATTACTCGATTTTACTCAATAATAATCAACCGATTATGCAAATTGATTGATCAAAATCGATAATCACAGAAGTTTGAGGGTTGGGTATCGATTTCTATCGATTTTGACAAGTCGCCCGAGGATACCGCGAGAATACAAATGCTAATTTACTCAGGAAGCCAATTGGGTGTCACGTCAGTGATATCCAGCTGATCCAGGTATCGGGAACACTGTATACCAGTCACGAAAAAAGAACACCGACTTATTACAAGCTTATTATAACAGCTTGTTAACAATGCTAACCATCGCTTCATACCTTATAATACATTGGAAACCTCAAGCGTCAACTCTAGCAAACCTCAGGAAATGCATTTCGTCAGCCATCATTCTTGGCATAGACCAATGTTATATATAGTTGCTTTTCATTTAAAATGGATCCGTTCAAAATTACAATGTACGTCATATGTCGTCATTAGATAAAATAAACGTATCAGTATAACACTCGAGGTAGCCTGAACCAAAGCGAGGGGCAGCCAAAACAGTTACATTCAAATGAAAATTACAAATCGGGCACGAAAGCAAGGCGCCATGTGAAAAGAATAAGGGGAGGCTGGGAAGAGGGGGTGCCCGCGTCATTTAAATTTTAGTTTTTAAATTGCTATGGCTTGGGCTATTGATTCTTCTGGGTCGCTTCAAAATTTGTTACCATTCTTGTTATGCTTACGTGTTGTTTGCTTTGTTTCACAGGTCCAGGTGTATTCTGCTGCAGGCATGAATGCCCGAAAAAAAAGCGAAACTAAGCACCAGGCCCTTTTAACATTTTAAAAAGTAAAATTGAGTCACAACTAAAATGTTTTTCAAATTTATTACCAATTATTGTTATTGCTATTTCTATGCACTGCCACAGCTACTGCCATCGTCAGCTCCACGAGCGACACCAGCATCCACCCCGCCAAACTGGCCTGGCTTGTAGGATCGAAATCGATACTAATCGAACAAGATCGATACTTTTCGAACGAAATCGATACTAATCGAACCTTGATTAATGAAATCGATCAAAATTGATAATCATAAAGAATCTGGTCATTGATTTTGATCGATTTCCAATATTAATCGATTAATTAGTATCGATGTTTATTGATTTTTACCGATTTTGATCGAGTATCGGAATTATGGCTTTCGTTACTTTTAGGGGACTCGCGCTACATAGAGAAAAAATTGTCTGAATACACGCGCAAAAATGACGAATTTAATTCACTCGCAAAAATGACGAATTCAATTTATTGTACAACGTTTAGAAATAACTAAATTCAACAATAACAAAGCTAACCGTCGTAGAATCAGTGCTTAACCCTAAACAGAAGTATAGATGAGTTCTTAGGCCTAATCACTATCGATCAGTGCTTAACCCTAAATACTGTAGATGAGTGTTTAACCGTTTTTCATTTTGTTTTCATTTGTTTTTCTCGCTAATAAACGCTCGTCTTCAAATTTGTCACGCGTCATTTTTGCGCCTGCATTCAAACAGTTTTTCACTAGTTTTTTTTCTATGTAGCGCGAGTCCCCTAAAAGCAACGATAGCTGGAATATTATCGATGTGTTACATCCTGATATATGTGATGGCTCGTTTGGCTCGTTTGGCTCGGCAGTGGATAAAAAGAACGAGAAATGAATTATTTGAGCGCTATGTATTGGGTGTTATATGTGGCGGCTCGTTTGGCTCGTTTGACTCGGCTGTGGATAAAAAGAACGAGAAATGAATTATTTGAGCGTTAACTGTTGGGTGTATGTATGTGGTGGCTCGTTTGGTTCGGCAGTGAGCAAACGAGCCAAACGAGCCAGCTTGTTTGAAGATGTGTGTAAGTGGCCCTGCATTCTGTAGTTCTTTTTCTCCTTTTGAGTGCTCGTAATTTTCCTGAGTTTAACTTGAGCTTACTGCCCCACGTGGGACGGACGCGCTTTATCCGGACCATTAATCGGTAACGCAAGTTAATTTCATTTTATGGGACATTTTTTGCGAAAAAACGACAAAAACTCACCCAGTTCTTTCTTCACGTCTGGCTTCTTCGAGATGTTCCTCTACATCTTTAATATCCGAATGCTTTCGCCAGCTTTGCTTGGTGCTTTTACTGACTCTCTTTCTCCTCGTCGTGGCCGCCATCTTGTTTCTTGTTTGTGTGGCGACAACGTGGGCTCAGATGTTGCGTAATACGAAATTTGGACCCCAGTTTCTCCTCAGAAAGACAGACCGAGTGCCAGCTGTAAGACACTAGGACGAGAATCCTCTATACCCATGCCTCTCTTTTGTGAATGGCCTGTCCAATTAATAGCCTAAATTACCATGTGAAAGGGCAGGCCACAGTTTTAAGATAATAACATGCATGCACAGTCAAATGTCAGTCTTGATGAAGATGCAATTGAAAATGTCAGCGTGGTTTTTTGCCACGCTGACGAACAGTCCAATATACTTAAATAATTAGCTTGTTTAGATTACTTCCCGCGTCAGTTTTGTATTGCATTTGCAGGGGAGCGCGCAGCAGAAATGGGACAAGCTTCTCTACATGGCCTTAAAGTCTATTTTAAAGGAGTTTTTGTTTTGCTTCTCGCTTTCATCATTCAAGCCAAGTTTGCACATGGTCACGAAGAGAGCGAAGCCACCGGTCCACTTATCATCGTCTCGTTGGATGGATTAAGATGGCAGTTTATCGAAGATGGGTACGCCAACATGCCCAGTTACGAAATGATTGCACAAAATGGGGTCACAGCCAAGTACATTAAGACTGTAATGCCGAGCAAGACGTGGCCAAATCATCACAGCTATATGACTGGCTTATGGGCAGAGAGCCACGGTACGTATTTTTTTCTTTTGCTATTTCTCAACGACTAACTCTTGAAACAGTTCTCCACAAAACATATCTCCGCACTTCTTGTGTACACTCAATCTAATCCATATCTTCTACACTCGAAATGATCTGTAATGATTTCGCCACATGTTTCCATAGACTGTGCTCTTCACTAAAGTTAAGTTAGTTCTGAGTTTTGCAGTTAAGTTAGTTCTTAGGTTAGCAGTTCTTAGAGGGGGGCATTGGGGCCTATCAGAAACCGAAAAACCGGCCAAAATTTTCACCAAAACCGAAAAACCGGAAGAAAAACCGCTCAAAACCGAAAAAAACGCCGAGAATAATGATCAATGCTGCAAATTCGTGATTTTCAATCCCTCAGCTGTTGATACAACAGCCAAAATATTCGCCTTAGTGACGCATGGCCAGAAATCAGTGACAGTCAGCGGCTTAACTGGCGGGCTCATTTTATTTCCATTTTTATCATTCGCATGGACTTAAAATGAACAAAGTTGAGTATGGCAATGTCTTTCTAATGTTTTAAACATGCATCTTTACGTTTGTACGGCAATGTGATTTAAAAAGAGGTAATTTCTCGCCATGAGACTATGTTGCGCAATTTGTCCTCTTGTGTCACGCATAAGTCACGCGACGCGTGTAACTTGCAGCAGAAATGAAAATATAAAAAAATCGATATTTTATTTGCAATAAGGAAAGGCCACTAAGCTTATACAAGGCATTCTGGGATTCAAAATGGTCGACGCTTCGTGAGGAAAAGGGAGTCCTCTGTGCTTCTAAAGCATGGCGTTTTGTTGTGTTTTCGTGGTGCTTTTACAATGCCTTCCTTCGGAGTCTTACTCATCAGTGTTTCGGTGATTCTTTCTCCGAATTTGGAACCGGTTTAATGCCATTAATGGGTCGTAAATTTGGATGAAAATTGAAGTTTCGCATGTAAACAAAACACTCAGATATGAGAAAAACTTCCATCAACCCTACGAAGTGGTTAAGTTTTGGACGTTTTATGCACTCTCCGGGTGTAAATAAGAAGTATGGCAGAGCATTTGGCAGATTAATATGTGGAAAAGAAACAGCCTCGGGGAACCACTTTAAGAACGTCGAAAAGACCGAAAGCAGGAATCAAAGGGTGGAACACATCATTGACTTTATTTTAAGATAAAAGAAAACTGTAACTGTCCGGCGGTTATAACATAGTGGGAACAATAAAACGAAGGTTAGTAGAAATGTCACTGTTTTCTTTGTTACGATGTTAACGACGCGTTTGAAATCTAAGGTCAAATTTGTCACCTGTACGCCTGCGCGGCGGCCATGCTGTATCGGATTTTAATCGGATTTCTGGCCATGCGATTCAATGCCCCTGTTATACTGCTTGCAGCGCGAATTTGATGCGCATTATCCCGAAGAAAATGTTTGCAATGTTCAACCAAAGGAATCGCTTCTTCCATTGTCTCTGTCTCATATGAAGGTGAAACTTTTGTAACTCGTGATGAACTCAAAAAGGCTCGTACAATGCGCCAATTTGCTCGCAAGAACCGAATAACCGCTTTTTTGTTCATAAAAACCGAAACCCGAATGTCAAAAAGAGAAAAACCGAAAACCACAGTGGATACCAAAACCGATAAACTGGGGATTTTGAAGGCAAAAACCGAAAAACCGGTCTCAAAAGTGACCAAAACCGCAAAACCGAAAAAGCCAATGTCCCCCTCTTCTTAGCAAAGTTCTTGATTGTCTTGTTCCACGTCACGTGGGGTCATTTTTCTGGCACGTCTAATTATGTGCATAATTAATTTCTCATAGGTCGAAAAATACTAAAATTGCACCCAGGAATCGTAATAAAAATTGTAAAAAATTGTTTGACACTGACTAAAAAAAGTTTAAAAAAGCACGTTTAAAATTGCAGACGTTTCGATCGAAAATCTTCGATCTTCATCAGCGATCTTCCTTGAAGCGTGATTCTCCCTCAGGGACTCTAACGTAGGAAATGACCACATTGACATTCCTAGTATTAACACCTCTCTTTGCTAACTTGTAGCGTCTCGCATTCCCCCTTCTCATACCTATGGATATCTGCATACTGTTTAGGACCGTATATATCTTTTATTGTTACATTTTTATTTCATCGCTGATGAAGATCGAAGATTTTTGATCGAAACGTCTCTAATTTTAAACGTTCGTTTTTTAACGTTTTTTAGCCAGTGTCAAACCATTTTTTACAATTTTTAATTTCTTATAGGTATCATATCCAATAACTTTTGGGATCCGGTTTATGGAGAGAAATTCATTTTGGACTACGATTGTTCCAATTACGACCCAAAGTTCTACAATGCCTCTATACCGCTTTGGTTGTCTCTGCAAGAGAGTGGTAAACGAAGTGGGGTGTACTTCTGGCCAGGGTTCGCGGGTTACAGTCCCAGGTTCCCAACGTTTTACGAGAAGCCTAATTGCCAAGTTAACTGCAGCAAAATCAATCCTAAAGACTTGCCAAAGATGCGGAACACAACTCGCAGGTAAGCACCTTCTACATTTCTTTAAACCAGGGGCTAAAATCGCAGTGCTCCAGGGCTCCAAGATGGAAAAAATGGAACTCTGGGATTCTATTTAGCCATAAATCAGCTTTTTTGTCTGGGCTCCTACTGAAGTAGAGGAAGTCTACAGGCACCGGGCCCCAACGACAAAAATTTGGGGCTCTACTACAGCCCTTAATGATTTGGGACCCTGAACCTTAAGGCATCTAGAGGTGTAGAGTTGTATCCCATAGATAGGCTGGAATCCTATATTTAAGAAAACCTTGACAAAAAAATCTATTGTTTTAAAATAGATCAACCTCGTTCCCAGGACTTTTTCCCTTTTTTAAATTTGGGGCCAAATTTAAAAAAGGGAAAAAGTCCTGGGAACGAGGTTGAAAATAGATGTGTAACTAGATGCACTAATGTGATTAATTTACTGTATTGTTTTTTTTTTGTCTGTGTGTTAAGTTCTTTTTTAACTGACTCTTCACATTGTTTTGTATAAATAAAATGAGTCTATGATACACTTTTTTTTATAAGAACCATTTTTATAAGAACGTTGAGGCTGAGAAATGTATGGGCTAAAATAAGAACATCCTCAGACTCAGCCAAGTTTTACGTGTTCTTATAAAAAAAGAGCGTATCGTGCCAATAAAGTTTTTGTTTTGTTTGTAGTGGCTGGCCTCCGTACATCCATTGTATGGTGAACCATTCCGAACCAGCACAGAAGAGGATTGATAAGATAATGAACTGGCTCACGTCCAAAGCACCTCCAACGTTTGTCGCACTGTATATTGAACAACCAGACTCCACCGGCCATGGTGTTCCCATCTTTGACCCCAAATATAAGGAAGCTATGGAGGCAGTCGATCGTGACGCTGTGGGGTACTTAATAGACAGCCTCAAGAAAGCTAACCTCTTTGAAAAGACCAACCTGATCTTCGTAAGTGACCACAGCATGACCAATACTTCGAATTCTCGGCAAATATTCCTCGATGAATGGATCAATGTAGATGACTTCCAGCTTGTCGAGGGAGGAGCTGTGGGGCACATCTGGCCAGCTGAAGGCAAAACAGAAGAGATCTATCGAATTCTTTCCAGTGCAAATCATCCGCACATGACAGTGTACAAGAGAGAAGACATCCCGGAGGAATACCACTGGAAGTATAACCGCAGAATCCCGCCAGTTTTCGTCGACCCGGATGTGGGATGGGTAGTGAGGAAGTCGAAGGCCGGAGCGCGTCAGGGGGACTGGACAGTGGGGGATCACGGCTGGCCACCGACAAAGTCCCAGAGCTATTCTGTGTTCTTCGCGCATGGGCCTGCCTTCCGGAAGGGCCTCAAGGTGGAGCCGTTTAACACAGTCGATTTGTACCCGCTGATGTGCAAGCTTCTTGGTATAACCCCACGTCCAAACAACGGCTCTCTGGAAAATGTTAAAATGATACTGAAAGAGTACGCGACTGTAAAAGGAGGCGCTTCCACGTGGACATCGTGTACTCCCATCGTCCTTTTTGTGATGACCATAACATTTTTTCATTGAAGTGTCTGCTGAAACGTCAGTAGATGTAGATTATGAGTAACCTAAATGAACAACAGGTAGAAAACTAGCTAGCTGATTTCGGTAACTGGTATGTGTCAAGTCAGCCACATTTCGTATTGCACTCAAGCACGGCTCAAGTCGATTTTTAAGGAACATTTATGCATCTTATACTTTACAAGTACTTTCTCTTTATGTTTGTTAACCATTAAAAATGTAAAATTGCACTTATGTCCTGCTTCCATATTTTTTGTCTGCTTTTATATTTTTTGGCGTACTATATAACCAAAAAAGAGCAATGCAAGTAAATTTAGAACGTGCTGAGTCGAAAGAAATGCCAAGCAGTCAGTGATGCAAAACAGCATTCCGAGTTATCGTGTTTCTTAATGCATTTAAGTCATTCGTTTACTCGCTTCCAGTGATGGCTTCAGAATTGCGTTTTCCATTCGCCAATTTCCTAATTGGACAAGGTGGCATCTAATAGGGGCGAACAAGGGCTTTTTCGTCATAAGTAGCTCAGCATGAAAAATTCACTGAACAAAAATTTTAGAGGTTTGGATTGAAGCTAACAGACTCCTTGTCTGTTTCAGATTGAATTTGGACTTCATCTACAAAGATTTTGGCCACATTATAGTATAAAACTGGAAATAGGTTGTCGCTGGCATCGGTGACCTCGGATTTGCATGCATACAGTTCAAGCTGCAACAAGGCCAAAGTTTCTTTTCTTGTTCTTAGTGCCCACAATCCTTTGCGCGTCACGAACCTGGCTATAATCCAAACGTAGAAGCGCGCATTCAAGAGATGAAGTAGTTTTTAACGAGCTTTGAAGTTAAGTTTTGTCTTGTAAAAAAAAAGTATTACAGGTATATTTTTATCTTTTGAAGATCACGAAAAAGGATAGTTCATAGATTTTCAACCAGACAAAACTTCAACTAAAAGCAGTTTTCTGAGTTTTTTGTAGTAAGGGTTTGATGCTGGAGTATCTCTAAGGTGATAAGGTAAATTAGCCACCTCGGGGAAATTGAAATGTGTTTCGCTTCCCACCGACGCAGCACCACAACGCTTATGAAAGGGTTGCCTTGTGGGAGGCAGCGTGGCCGAGTGGTTAGGATGTTGGACTTCGAGTCCGCACGCTTGTGAAATAGCTGGTCTGTCGTTAAGCAGTTCCGAGAATAGCTAAGCGCGCTGACCACTATAATCATCAGTTCATTTAATTATTGTCGTCCGGTGTGAGTTCACCCTCGTTGCTCAATGTATAGGAACGAGATCCTTGTTCCGGCACGAAAACCCATACCGGTTTGTTTAGCATTTTATGTCTATGAAGAGTGTATACAAGATGCGAAAAGTTCATTTACAATTTATTGGCATCTCCCTAGTCTTCTTGCACCCGCTTGCAACTGTATTGCCCCAGCGTAACTGCTCCGGCGAAGCATAGTGTATCATAAATACAATTCTCGATTTCCGAAATGCTCGGGACGTACATAACGCTACTTTGCAGCGCTCTAGTCACTTTCCTGAGGGGATCTGGGAGCACCTGTAACTCGAGATAAAGACATTGTGCGTTGCCATGGTGATGAAGAACCGGAAGTCGCGTCACCTGTTTTTAGCCGGCAAGTTGCCGGGCTATTTTTGTTCTTTCGCTTTTTGCTTTGAGCAAAGAAATATCGTGGAATAGCGTCCTACTGTAATGGAAAAGTAAAACCTCTTTATAATGCTTATCATTTAATACCTCTCCAGTACATAAAAGGTAAGTGTATCTTACAGCATTTTTAACGCTAGCTTATCGAATATATGCAGTAGCTTTCTCAACAATACGTGGAAAATACAAGATAAAAATTTCAATGCAAGCTGCCTGACCCATAGCAAAATAGACTAAAGGTATTTAACAGTAATTCCGGGAGGACATATTCTGCACGATAGCTTTTGGTGTAATCTTAATGTCCTAACGTATAATTTAAATTTTTGCTCAAAGGTGTTATTGTTTTCATTCCCAAGTAATTTATTATTGCCAACTACCGGTATAAACTTCTGTACTTAGCGAGTATTGCGTTCTATAAATCGCTTGAAACGATTTTCGTTATGAAACATTTCGCGTTTGAAAATGTCAAAATGGCGCATATCATAGCAAGCAGAAGTAACTTTGAACACCGGCCTTGCTAAGCGCTGACATAAATTTTATTAAAGGCTAATTTATTTTCTTTATTTGATAAGATGGCGGTATTTTGCCGAAGAGAAATTTTAACACCAAGGCATCGACAAAACAGAATACTCGATTTCATTGACAGGTTAAAAATTTCTACCAGAAACACCGGGATAGTAGAGTCGAATTACGACTTTTAGAATATTAAGCTGGGCTGTAACAGGTTGTTGCACGTTTTGACTATCAAATTCAAAACACATTCAAAAACACCTGGAGAGGGTTACAATTAATAACTATATCTTGTCTTAACGGTTTGTAATCCTCTTCGAGGATAGAAAAATAGAAATGTATCAGTTATGGCATAAACGTACATTTCTGAAATTTATCGTTATAAGAAGAAAGATATTTTGGCCGAGATACTGTTGTTTGTAAAAGAGTAAATCCCAAAAACCACGCGAAAACCGCAGGAAATGCACCTGTTAGCTAGGACGATATTCAAAGAACAATTCTATTCCCCTGGAAGATCAGCAAAAATAATCCACTAAAATCTGAAAAAAGTATTCAAGTGATTATTGAAGTTTTCCCGTTTTTAAATCGGGAAAATGGGTATAAGTTTTCATTGCGCTTTTTTTCGCATGAAGAAGCTACTTTTAATTACAATTTATCGTCACAGCACGCGATCTTTTTTTCTTTTATTTTTTTAAAAATAGTACATTCAAGGAAAAGTCAAAAATACAAAATCTTTTTTCTTGGAATTTCTAATAAATAATTTGGAAATTCAATCGAGTAAATCAAACACAATTACAATGCACGATGGGCAAAATTATTGTAGATACTGCTAACACTTGAGAGGGCAAAGCAATTCTCATATCAAAGGAAAAGCGTATTTATTCATCGGAAAAAAAATGAAACAAACGCAAACAAGAGCCTGGATGGAACGAAAGTTAAATAATAATTTATTTATTGCGTGAAACAAATTCTATAGCATTCAAATTACAAGAGAGTCGTTGTGGATATTTGAAAACTATGCCACATCCTGCAATTATTTATAAGTTTCAAATTAATTTATTACTGAAAATTCGCTTTTGCAACAAAATTGTACTTAACTCAAACCTACACCAATTGCCTTTTTCCTTTGAACAGTAGTTATGGCTACCCCTTTAACCCTTAACGACTTAGAAAAACTGCATAAATACGAATTATTGCAGAAATGGATAACTATGTTACAAAAATGTGAACTAGAGAAAGCCCAAGCGTGCGCTATGGTAAGCTAACAATTAACACTGGCAAAACTCATGAATGTTAAATATATATGTTTGGCTGTAATATCCGTCAGGCTAAAGTTTAGATATCCCATTTCAGCAGCAAGATTTTCAACTATACTCTCTCGTTTCACACTCATGAAACACAAATTTAGACATTGGCGCCCAACGGATGTTTTCGGTGAATTATCTGCGCCCAACAGCTTATTCGCCTCAGAAAGTCGGAGTAGAGTTTTCTTTGGCGAAATGTCACCTCAAAATTTCGTAACATTCTTTTGGGACGAGTAAATACGTCGTTGAGAGTGCAAAACAAGGCCAGCTAGCGTTTTCGGAAAACCCTCGGCAGCTCTGGATCGAAGTGGGAGAATGAGATTGCGCTCCCTAAAATTTCTGCTTTTCTGTGACTTAAATTTTTCAGCTTAAGGATGAGAGCAGATCAAGCTTGTTAGCTCTCACAAATAACGCTTTTTCCTGACAATCTGAGAAAATTGGTTCCTATTATACCGGATTTTGATCAACGAAACTGATTGTAAGTGTAGGATTCAAATGTTTGAAGAACAATAAAATGCAATGAAAACATTATTTGGCAGATATTTTGATTCTCATTTTAGTTCGTGTTCTCTTTAATCAATGTAATCATACAAAGAAAATCTGACTCAGATACTAAAAAGAAAATTTAAAAAAGCAATTTTCCCCTGTATTTCCTTTTTTTTCACACATGACGTTATGAGAACAAGGCGTTTGCGAACTTGCGAGTTTATCGTGCAGAAACTGACTTCTTTGGAGGATTTTGGAGTGAGATTTAAGGAGGTGGTATATCTAGCGTATTTATTTTAAAAAGGCTTTTTGTGGACGTGTTATGTTAGCATTGCGGACCTATTTATTTTGTTATTTGTTCAACACATCCGTATCACGTGGTCATGTAGCATAATCACGTGTCGTCACCGTCATAACTTTCCACATCCCCAAAAAATTACCTGTGCAAATTTGATTTGTTCAATCTTGGCTAAGTTATTGCAAATTAAAGGGGGAAAAATGCTATTTTACGTCTGCAACCCATGCCTTAACTTTCTTGAGTTTGATTAATTGGTTTTCTCGTGTAATAGTTTGTATGCTTTTCCTATTACTTAAGAGTGAAAAGAAACACTTCACTGCTCTACATCAGGAAGTCAAAGAAGTCAGCCTTGGAGTATGGATGATCCAGAGCTATGCAACCCGGAGATTGCTCTGAAGAGCGGTGAAACTCAACCAATTGACGAAGAAACCCGAAATAGTAACAACGGCAACGATAATACCGCCGTGCACACGGAACAAGCTGCAAAAAGATGCGCGAGGCCAAGGTAGGTAGGTGCATTTGTCAAATTAGAAGTGCGCGCGGAAAAAAGTGTTTTCGTTAACAATTACGTCATAAACGGTTGCGACTCAAAACTTTTGTCATTGTTCGTTGAGTCGTGTTCAACGTTTATCTCAAAATTATGCGCAGTACTGAAATATGGGCGCAAATTGTTCTAGTTCGTTAGCAGGAAACAAAAATATGTTCCTCCTTCAAATAAAAAAAACATTTACTATATACCTTATTTTCGTAGTTTAACACTTGCGAGTATAACAGACCCATATTTTTTCTTTTGGCAGGTACTCAGTGGTGTTAGCTGAATACCCGTATGCAGTGTTCTTCGCTACTTTATCGCTGATCGTCGTATGTGGTCTCTTTTCTTTTGTCCCTCAGTTTAACGCCCCGGAATTTCCAGATTTCTCCACTCCAGTTATGGTAGGAAAACATCTCCCTTGATCGTAGATTTTAAATTTTGGGCACTTTAATTTTATGCACCTGAGGGCGACTTCACAAGACGAATTCAAAGACAAGCTCTTTGCCAAACTGGAAAACTTGTGCTTTTACGGGAACTGAAATCGTTGTTTAAATCCAAGTGTGGTGCCAACCAATTTTTTTAATGCTTGTGAAGTGAAATTCCATGTCTGAAAGTCTGACCGTAAGCGTCCTTGACAAACTGAATAGATCACTCAATGGTACTCTTCGGCCTACGCCATTAGGTGCGTTTGATGTGATTTTTTTTTCTTCACAATGGCACAGAAGTTGTTGGTTTAAAATGAAAGGTTGTTTGACAAACGTTCACTCATCATATCCTAACTTGTCAACAACAAAATGATTAGTATAAATTTGGTGAGAGAATAAAGTCAGTAAAGACTACAATCTCGCACAAAACTGTTGAGACAGTTCTAGTGGAGTGATAAGCTTACCTTTAAAATTCCTATACACCAACCACTCTTCCTCTTTCCTTCTCGTCAACCGTTGTTTTGCTGCCAAAAACTCCCTATGTTTGTCAGACCTTCAAAACAATATTCAGTAAGGATGGGGGGGGGACAATTCTATGATCTTGTCTGTACTTTAATTGAGGTAGATTTTCATTTGTCTCAAATAATTTTGTCGATAAATGTAGTTATGTTTCTCAACAGCAGTTTGAAATCGGTTGTTGCTACCTTCACGTTCATAACTTGTAATTCCCTACTTCAATGCAAGTTTGTAAACTTTAGATTGCCTTCTGAAGGCGCCGTTAGATGCACTCCTCTGTCGAATCTCAAAATTATCTCCTCAGATGCTAACAAAGATATCCTTCCTATAATTAATTGTGTCTTTTTATTTCACTCAGGGATTTGAGCCTCGTGGAACAGTGATTAACAAAAGGTATCGAACAAGTCTTGTTGTTGGAAAAGCCGCTAATCGTGGCCTAATTGCGACCTTCCCGTTACCCAAAATAGGCAACGTTACATTAAACGCGTCGTCAATTTTAGAACTTAGTCTAACTCTTGCACCGACGGCAAAAACTCGAAGGGAGAAGAAACTTAGTCAAATTAAGAGCAGATTTCGTCTAGCAATGTGTGATAGCCCGAACGTCTTCATGAAAAATAAAATCAGCTACAAGATGGTTTTTGCATCGAAAGTTTCTGGCCGTGATATCTTCAACGCCGATAGCCTGAAGGCTGTTTGTCGCATGGAGGAGAAAGTTGTGCGAAAGACACGTGGATTTAAGTCAAATTGTTTCAAAAGGAACATTAGCTATAACACTGTAAGAATCCGTGAATGTTGTCCTAGTTGGTCCGTTGGTAACTACATCGCCGCTCTGTCAGGAAGGAGTTCCTGCCAGGAGATATCTTCACTTGACGTTACTAACGTTTTGCCGTTACTAAAGAAGTGCGCGCCTCTTTTTAACAACGCGACACTGAAAGAAAACTGTTGGAACTTCAGATACCACACAGCATATCCAGTGTGTCAAACACTTCCTTTAGAGTGCGTCAGGTATAACGCCGTTTATAACATTCTGTACTACTTAACAGACAAAAACTTCCTCGGACCAACAGGTGACAAGCTTATGTATACATCCGTTTTCACTCCCGCTGCGATGGACAAACGGTTCAGAAATCAAATTTATGAAAAGTACATCAAGAAAGGCCAAGTTGCAGACGGCAATGTTAAATTAGTGGGAACGGAATTCTACTTTCTAAAATTCGATATATTCAACACAATGTTGATGGCGGACATTATTTATCCTTCGATCGCCATGATGATTATTTTGTTGATCATGTGGTTTTATACGGAGTCGGTTCTGTTAACGTTTCTTCTGGTGCTTTCTGTTGTCAGCGCTTTGATCATCGCCTATTTCTTATACATGATCGTGCTTGGACTGAAATTTTTCCCGTTTTTGAACATCACAACGCTTATCTTCCTCGTGGGTATCGGGGCCGATGACGCTTTCGTCTTCACTGACGTTTGGCGCCAATCAAAACAGAACAATCCAGGGGCAACTCTCACGCGCATCACCGCTGACACTTTAAAACACGCGTCGTTGTCGATGTTCGTCACCAGTTTCACGACCGCGGCTGCGTTTATTGCAAACTTTAGTTCACAGATAACCACAATCAAATGCTTTGGAATTTATGCAGGCATAGCCATTCTATGCAAGTTCAGTATGATGGTCACGTGGTTTCCCGCCGTTTGCGTCATCAACGAGAAATAACTGTACCTTGGTCATGTGATAAGAAGTCTTCGAACCAAAAATTGAAACTGCTCTACGAGCGATATGTAGGCAATTTTGTTCGCTATTTCTTCGACGAGTTTCTTCCACAAGTCGTAATAAAATTCCGGTTTTTCTGGATTGCCCTATTTTCGCTTCTTACAGTAGCTGGGTTAGAAGTACTTCTTTATAAGCCTGGATTTCAGCTTCCGACATCCTCTGATTTCCAGATGTTTGAAGCATCGCATCCTCTCGAAGTCTATGAGTTAAACCTCAAAGATAAATTCCGCTTCGAGACAAGCCCTTCCCAGGGAAGTGCTACATTCCCTATCGATGTTTTCTGGGGACTCAAAGCAATCGACAACGGAGACCAATTAAATCCTTACGACTTTGGAAATTTTGAGTGGGACGAGACTTTTGATATCGTGAATGCGGAGTCCCAAAGGTGGCTTATGGGATTCTGCGAAAGACTTCGCGAACAAAAATTTTATGCAAAGAAAGAAGGTATAAGGAGCTATTGTTTCCTGGAAAAATACTACAACCAAAGTTGTAAAGATCCACTGACACCAGAAATTTCCTATTACCCTTGCTGCAAAGATTCGTCATTTCCATTCAACAAGACCGTATTGGACTCATGCGCAATAGCAGCGTTTGCCCGTGAGCAGAAGCTGAAATACAAGCGGCACGACTCGACCATAGGAAGCTTCATTTACGACAAGCACGGAAATCTCAAGGGCGTGCACATGCGCATTATAAGTAATGTGCGACTTTCCCGCGCTTACGAACCCGCGCACCAGTTTTGGAATCGCATTGAATCCTGGATAAAGAAAGAAATGAGCAGCGCGCCTGTTGGCATGAAAGATGCGTGGTGGATCAGCAACTTAGAGTTCTACGATCTGCAGAAAAGTCTCTCCACGGGAACGCTTGTTTCCATGGCAATCGCTATAGCGATGGCATTTGCCGTAATGCTGTTGACTACGCTGAATGTTCTTGTTAGTATATATGCAATACTGACAATTATCGGTATCATTTCCGTGACGACTGGTTCTCTAGTCCTGAGTGGCTGGAAACTCAATATCTTGGAGTCCATAACAATGTCGGTCGCGGTGGGTGTGTCCATTGATTTCGCGATGCATTTTGGGGTAGCCTACTGTCTGGCTCCTAATAGGGAATGCAGGAAGGCGCGTGTACAGTTTTCACTGTCCCGGATGGGATCCGCAATCACCATGGCAGCGGTCACAACTTTCATTGCAGGTAAGTGTTATGCTTATTATGCATAGTTGGCGATTGAATTGAGGTAACTTGCCATGCACCCATCAAATTTGATCAGTCAAATGAAGATACTAGGGCCCAATTAGTCTAAACCAGGGCTAGCACTAAATTCAAAATTTTACGGTGGCTCGGTTGGATTTTTTAAAAATTACGAATTGTAATTTTTGTCATCTTTACCGTTCTTTGCAATTGTCAAATTACATCTTTTTGTGCAGCAAATTTTGTTTTTGACTAATGTCAAACTAGTAATTAATATAATATTAAAAATCCTTTAAAACTCGAGAAATATACTACACCTTGACCTCGCAGTCGGGTGAAAGTACAGAGTTTTATCTCTTTTATCCCCTAAGTGCCCTTCTCCTTTCATACGTAAGAACTCTCTTCTTGGTATAGTTTCCACAAACAGTCTCGATCAGGCTACGCCATTCCCGCCTACAGTTGACGGAAGACTGCCAACCTTTCAGAACACCCCCACATTTGAGCGCGTTTTTGCAAGTGTCTTTGAAACGGAGCTTCGGTCGACCAACTGGGCGAGAACCATGAACAAGTTCGCCGTACATCACTTGTTTGGGTGCTCTAGTGTCGTCCATCCGACAAATATGTCCTAGCCAACGTAGACGGCTTCTGATTAACATGGGTTCGATGTCTTCAACACCTGCGCGTTTTAACACTTCTTCATTACTTACAAAATGATCCCATTTGATGCTCAAGATGAGGCGTAGATGACGCTGCTCGAGAAATAGAAACCTAGGTTAAATGTTAAACCCTGGGTAATCGTTAATCGGCTTTGGAATAACTGGGCGCTGATGAAAAGAAGTGGAAAAGGGGAAAACTCGCCTGACAAAGGAAAAGCTATAGAGAAACATAAGCAGTTGCGCATTCGTCTTCTCTTCCTTGATCATCTCTTCTCGGAGTAGACAAACACACTGCATGGTACTTTATCATCAAACCCTTAGGTATTCCTTCACAATTGATTCATCTTCTGTATTCTCTCTAGTTGTAAAAGTGTTTACGACTTTCGGATCCGCAAAGGAAAAAAATCTAAGTAATTGTTCATTTCACCAAACTTTTTCAAAGTGGCGAAAATTTGAGAACGTAAAAAAAGAAATCACTTGTTAATCGAAGAAAGTTCCCAGCAACAACAATTTCCTAAGCTTCGGGAAAATTTAATATCGCAAAATTTAAGTTGTGCAAATATTCTATGATAAGGTTACAGCGCTGTGATTTCCTCCATTTTTCAAACTTTTGGACGTCTTTAGGATCCAAGATATGGAAGACGAAATTCAATATTGTTTCTTCCCTGATTTCTAGGTGCAATGATGATGCCGTCCAGGGTCCTGTCCTATTTGCAGATGGGACATTTTCTGATGCTTGTCATGACCCTAGGCTGGGCTTTCTCGACGTTCTTCTTCCAGGCCCTCTGCTGCACCATTGGACCGCAAGGGGATTGGGGACAGTTCAGCTGGAGTGGCATTTTTTCATGCTGTTGTAGGAAGACGTCGGACACGGGGCCGGCAAGGGAAGAGAGAGAATTGCTACGGGACGAGTGTGAACCCGATGAAAAGGTGCTGGAAATGAATAGCGCCGGTGAAAAAAGCCTTGCTGTTATTGGTGTTAAAACGACTGCAGTCTGAGACGGAACTCCAAAATTAGTGTCGATGAAGTTTAAAATACTGCAACATACCACTCGAAATGAATTTTTTTTACCTCGGGGTTGGGGGACAGGCAATGGCAGATCTAGGGAGGACCCTTCCTTTCCCCCCTTTTTGTCTTGATCTATTATGAGTCGGGGAGCCGGCGATAACCTGGAGGAGGAGCTGAGATATAATCACTTCCTATTACATAATAAACATGAGCTAATTGGTACTTTTCAGGATAAAATTTAGATTTGTTTTCCTTCAATTTACTTGTTTGAATTTAAGCTTCAACTTAGTGGTTAGTTTCACGTGAAAACCAGCAATAATTTGCCAAGGACGTTCTTTTGTTGGTTAATTCAACTTCTTCATAAAATCTGAGAAACTTAGCATCCAATGACTCACCAAAGAATCTAAGATGGAATTTCTGGTAATATGGCTAAATAGCTATTGACTTTTAGCTGGGGAATATCTCTTTACTTCAAAACCCTTTAAACCTGGAATCATTATACAAAGCAATTCATCTTGGATGATCATTTCTTTAATTCTCATGACCTGTACGTGTTATAATGTGCTGACATGATGAGGAGAAAGTTGATGTGGATCACTCGGGCTTAAAGGGTTAGAAGTTTGGATGATTACAGGGCTGGAATTATTTCTGCGTTAATTTCGAATCGCAACCAGCATGTTCTTTATAGAGAGACATTGAACTTCATTTCTTGTATTAAAATTGGTTGTAGAAGTTTGTCTTTTGGTTTGGATATCCTATACAGTAAACACCCGCATATAAGACCGACCTGTGGATAGAATTTGTTACAGTTAGACTCCCAACATACAAGAACATGTTGCAACCTGAAGATTGAAAAAGCTAGGTTATTATTTGGAAAAATTATTTCTACTGGAAATCAGTGTAAGGAAATCAGAAGAGCTAGAACGGGATATGTTCTGTTTGTTTATAGTTTATCTATAACAGGCATATTATACTTTAACGTTAATCATGACACAGATGTAAGGGGCCACAGTCATACTGAATAGGTTTTCTGGCTAGGAAAGTGCTTTTGACCTTGAAAAAAATAAGATCCTTTTCAAGAAACTAATTTCTCAGTAGACACCAAAAGAACCTGTAGGCTATCTTAAGAAAATTGGTTTTCATATGCGGGTTTTTACTGTACCTGTATTATTAGGATTTACTTTAAAGCTAGATTAGTGTTTTTTTCTGTTCTCCTTATAGCTTCCTAAGAATAAGCGGCATTTTAAAAATCAATTTTGGAAGAAAAAAAGACATGTAGAAGTAACCATAGAATTGAAAACTTGTAATTGAGGAGGCCTAATTAACATAAGCTTTATAGTTTCCTTTAGGCTTCCTCGCCATTACTTTCTACATTTTTGTATCTTTTTGTAATTGTAATCGTGTAATTTATAATGTGTGGTAAATAAATAAGTAAATAAATAAATAAATAAATAATTGCCAAATTAAAGAGCAAATAGTTTTGAGATCACTTGAAAATGCAGGAACGTGTGAGCAAAATGCTTGTGGCTTGCTACTGTCAGAATTTTTGTATGCATGGGGAAAGTGTTTTTAATGAAGTGTTTTAGGACATTTTTTGATTCAATCTATATTTGTTTGAAGTTATCGTACAGGAATGTTACACTCAAATGAAATGAAACAATAAACACCATTCTAGTTTTACACATAGTTTGTCTTCTTTCTTAATGAATAACAACGTAGATTACATGACAACATAAAAGCACTGAAGTAAATACAGCCGATTTCTTTGTTGTATACAGACCTGGTTTTTCAAGCATGATCCATCAGTTATGATTTCGGTCATCAATCCGTGAGCCCGGGGGAGTACTCAACAAAGTTTTATACGGGAAGGCTCCGCACCGAGGTCCAACCCCTTACCCTTTTATATACCATTTTTGACAGAAATGGTACCACTTTCGTACACTTTCCATTGAAAAAACACTGCATCCCTTTTCTAAACCCATGGAATGCAGTTAATGAACGATATTAGGTGATAACAGTATTCCGAAGAGATGTTAACCAAAAAAACAATATTATTAATATCTACTCGAACTATTTAAACTAAAGGCCCTTTTGAATACTAAAATGGCAGATTTCCCGACCCTTTCACATACTTCAACTCGTGAAATCCATACCCTTTTATATACCTGAAGCCTGAAAAAGGTACCACTTTCGGGTGGAGCCTCCCCGTATAGGCCATTATAGGGAGTACCATCCCCCCCCCCCGGGTCCGTGAGACAGTGATTTGACACATTAGGTCCATTAACCACGATAGCTTTTCAGGTCACCCGGCAGGCGTTTAGGATGTGGTCGGAAATGTGACGCGTGTGGAAGTTTTCCAAGATGCTGCTTTTGTTTTTACACTGCCTCAAGTCTTCCTTCTTATCTCGTGGCTACGATAGCAACTAGGAGATAATGTGATGGAGTTGCACATTCCTGTGGTTATTTTCGTGAGCTCTCGTGAAGATTTGCTGATGTATGCGAGCTCCTCGGTATTCCCAAGAGAGGAACTTCGCTACATCATCCGGCTATGTCGGAGACACTTTCGTTATTCTAGACGCTGATGTTTCAGATAACTAGGATGTCTAGATCTGAGGATCCTGTTGTTGAGAGTGATAAATTGTCTCGTTTATCAATGATTTCACGCTCAGTAATATTCAATATGTTCCGGTAAAATTTAAGAAAAATAGCGTTAGATCACAGCCAACAGCGGTGTGCTCTTAGAATAGGTTTTTCTCGGGAGCATATCATGATTATACTTGTGTTGATTGTGAAGTATACACAGTCCATGATAGCCTGAGTATTAGGCCCTCTTAAGGGGGAGGGGAAGATGGATAGGGGAAGAGGGCCTGACACAAAGCCATTGATTGGCTCATGTTCAACATCCAGAATCTGGATGTTACGCTGATTGGCCAAAAGACAAAGGAGCGCATCACGTGGGTCACGCCAGAGTCTGGAAATTTAGACACAATTTGAATTTTCTCTTTGTGAGACCTTTGAAAGCCGCGTAGCCTTTTACATATATTGCGCTTGAGAGTAGTTCTCTTCAGGGATTTTACACTGTTAAAATGTACGAAAGGTAGTTATATTCTCGTTGTTATAGCTTATTTGTAGCGGGCAAAAAACGGCTCGGTACAGTTTGTATTCAGCGGAGGAAAAATATGTGTAAGTTTAGCACCTTTACCGGTAATATGCGACAGACAATTTTATTTCAGCGTGTCCTGCAGAATTTCTCGTCAGTTTTGTAAGGTACGTCTGCTTAATATACCTGCCATTTCGGGTTAGTAAAAGCAATAATATCTTTCCGTATCCGCTGTGATCTCTGGTATCTGCTTTTTAAACTCCGTACAGTTGTGATTTACGCGATTTCAGAGCACGATGTTTTGCTTCACGCAGCGTGCATTGTGTAATGATATCCAGTCTCACTGGTAGAAGCATGAATAAAATCCCCTTACGAGTTTTTGATAGATATTCAGTGCGTTTTGATGTAGGTTAATATAGCTTCATAGCAGTTATTGACAACTGGAGAGTATAGAAAAGCCCGATATTTGAAATCCATAAGCATATATTTTGTTTACCAATCAAGCGACTGGCTTCTTTGTGCCACTACAGAATATATGTAGCTAAATATAAGTTTACAAGCAAGACCGCGGTTTCGAATCTTACGATTCTCATCAGTTGTTACCGTCACAGTCTTCTCAGGAGTTTTGGGGACGGCAGAAGGATTTTCCACCGAGTAACCGAGACAACTCGCAGTTCCTGGAATAGCCTGAGTATCAGGCCCTACTTGTATTCATTAACAGTTTACAACCATTCGAATGTATTTCCTGCAAACAGGTTCACGATAACCCGGGGACAGCAAATACTCCAATACTCTGCAACAACTTTCCCAATACGACTTGTTTTCCACCGAAAACACGTGAAAATTTTTGTTAGATGTCTCTAAAAATAGGGATACGGAAGCCGCACAAGAGCCGAATTTAGTGAGTACGTTTTCTCGGCAAATTCTGCAGAATTTTCGCTCAGAACCCATGCGAACAACTCGACAGAAGTCAGAAAACATACCAATCTTAGCCGTGACCTTCATTTCGCGCAAGTACACACATTACAGACAGTTTATTGACATGGCGTGCGACCGGAAATAATTCTGATTGGCTGCTTATTTAAGAGAAGCGTATCGTATTTCAAGGGGGCAGAAGGCTCAAAACTGGGCTGTTGTGTCAGGCTCTCCTTTCCCCTTCTCCCCTCCCCCCGGAAAGCCTGATACTCAGGCTAAGTCCATGAGAACAGTCCATTTCCTGTTTCCGGTTTTAATTACATAATAATGTTGTAATTGTATGGTCCTATGTTTGATTTTGCTGATGTGACTGAAAGTGGAAGTTTCTGTTGGAACATTTAATTCACCTTTTACCTGGTGAGAGACTGGTGGGAGACGAAAAGGGACATTTTAATTTGTTATTCTATTTTGATGTAACATGAACACGCCTGTTGAGTGCGCTAATGGCAGATAATGGTTTCGGAAACCTAAAGACTGGCTGAAATGCGGTCGAAAGGCTTTGAGACGGTCAAGAAACAAGAGAACAATATATGATCCGGTATGTACACTTAATATTGTCACTTTTAGCTTCCTGACTAAAGTAGCGATCAAGATCCACAACAGGGGGGGCTGGCAGCGAGGTCTGGAACCGAGTT